>MJUU01054343.1:248036-259962 GCA_002080025.1 Modiolus philippinarum | reverse complement strand
CCTTCCTTAAACGACTACGTGTGTTCACCTACAAAAAAGACAGAGGATAGATCAACAGGTCCGGGTTTGGGGCTACTAACCCTAAATTTTGGTAATATTGTGCCAAATGACCCTCGGGGAAATATATCCTGTTCAAGACAGGACATAGGGTAGATACGGTGTATTTCGGACAGTAAAGTCAACATCCCAATGGCACGCCAAGCAACTGACCACGGGCAATACCCAATGTCTTTCAGAAGGGTTAAATGTTATCAAAAACCGTTATAGGAATGATAAATGCAGAAAACGCCCGAATGAAGCCAATATTACCGGCGTATTTCATCAGTAATCCACATTGTTTTAGTCGGGGAAAATCGTCCAGGATCTGGAAAATTCGTACAGAAATCTGAAAACTTCGGACAGACAAGTATATTTTATAATATATATTGTTTAAAAGAACACAGAAAAAGGGTGCATATTCCCTGTCTTTTCCTATATCCACTTGACCCTGAGGGGGATATAGAAATAGGACCCAGTATCTCCGGCTTGCGGGGTGTGACCCCTCCTAAACGGAGGCTGACCCCAAGGGTCCCGGGATATAGAAACAGGACCCATTCCGTGGTTGTGCGGGATTAATAAATACACAACCCATCTTTCGGATGGGATGTAAACTCAGGTCCACGTGTTGGAAGAAATGCCACGCTTCCTGCACGTTAAAGAACCCTTGTAGCAAGCTCTTTTTGGGGTGGTCCGTAGGTGATCGGCTACAAGGCTAAATTCCCCGCCCTTGACGATTTCACCCTACTTTTCCAGTGGCAGTCAAAATTTCCCGTCCCATGGCCATTTCCATACCCCAAAAAGATTATTTATCAACAAACTTGTTCTCGTCTTGATATAGCTGAAATATTGCTGAGTAGACGTTAAACAATATTCAATCAATCAATCAATCAATCCTATATCCACTTCGTTTTACGGATCATTGGAATAAAACACGGTCGGGAAATATGATCCCGCATCCATGTAGAGATTCCCAAATGACATATAACATCGACCCCATTGTAAGAGAAGTACCACAATCACAGTCTATTGTGATACAGTTGTGGTACACATGTTACAAATTCTTCATGTCTGAAACTGATTTTAAGAAGTTTATATGAACATGTCTATCCAAATAAAGGGGATAACAGGAAACACCTTTAATGGCTGAAAATTATAATTATATGGCTCAATCTACTAGGGAACTACACAGGAAAAACACGAAAGGACAAAAGATAAACTTAATTAACGATAGGAACTCGGGACTGCCGGACTTGGTACCTTGGTACCGGCACTAGCAAAAGCCAGTGGTAGGGTTAAACCAGTTTATGGGTACCCAAACCTCCCCTTCATCTGTCCCGTTTTCCTATAGTTGAATAACCATACAAATAAAACCCAATACAGGTAAACTTCATGACCGCAATCTTGAAAGAAGAGAAAATGACAATATGTAATTTTGAAAGATGGGTCAGGGGGTGCTCGCCGCTACACTGTCGGCTTCCCAAAGGAGCATAGTCTGCCGGTAAAACATGTCCATTTCTCATAACCAGTTATCATAATCTTTGTCACTGTCACAACTACACTGTATTACCATGCTCGGTGGAAAAAACCCGGAGTTGCTGGAGTTGCTAAATAATTTTTTTTAATAAACAGAAATAAATTATAAAGACGAGATATCGGTAAACACCTTTTGTAACTCTGTTTTAATACTACTGTTCAGCTATCAGATTTTGAAGTTAGTTTCCCGAGGATTCACCAGTCCAGTAGTACAATATTGATATTTTCGGTCATTGTAAGTTTTCCTGATATATGTAAAAACCGATTTTAATTGTAAATTTTTCGAAAATTATATTTAAAATTGAAGAGTCAACCCGTCGTACATGAGAATGCATTTTACTGGAGAGATATAAGTATTGGAAATTGCCATATGGAATAATGTAAGCTTATTGAATAAATATTGGCTAATATTGTCCCAAGTATAATTTTGCGAGTACAATATATATTCTACTAGGGATAATATTCCCCAATTTTCATGCAATAACCCTTTTATTGTAAAGCAACGCTAAAATTTCTGTAAAAAACGGGATTTGGTTGAAAAGAGAAGAAAGGAAACTACATTATACAAATCTAGCTAGCCGATTTCAGTTGCAAACATTCTTAGATCGTTTAAGCTAATAGATATTATCATGCCATGTACTTTTAAGAATTAAAAAAATCCGATAAAAGTTAATCAAATATGGCTAAATGGGTAAAAATGATGTTCTTTCTTAGTTAATGTTTCGCTTAAAGCTTTTAAATTTGATTATACACCCTCGCAAAAAACACGTGTCTGAACTATATTGCAATTATTATGAAAGACTTTTTAATTAAAAACGCGTAGAAAGAACAGTTCAGATGATTAGAATTATACAAGAATTACATCTACGTTGTCGGTAATGTGTAGTAAAATTATTAGGATTATACGTGATCATCGGCATACAAATACCAGAGAAAGGAGCCGACCAAGCATTAAAAAAATAGTAAAAAAAAAGAATTAGAAATACTGATAAAAACAAACACATTTACTTTATGTCTATAGGAATCTAGGATGATGTTTATTTCGCTGAACTTGATTACTTTTTATTTATTTAGGGGCCGATTCCGACCTTCCCTTGGGTGTGGGGACTTCTCACCGTTCATTGAAGATCTTATGGTGACTTTGAGTTGTTATTACTCCCCTTTGGGTTGTTGTCTCTTTGACACATTCCCCGTGTCCATTCTTTTTTCTACAGGTAAAAGTACCTAGCAAAGTTGTCAAGGGCCGAAATCCAATAGGCAAATAGACAAAGCAGGTGATAAACCATCAAAAACAATCGTTATCGAAGATGGTCCTGAATAGGTTCACGTATTTCAAAAGAGCTAGCTGAAATAGGTGTAATATCAAAAAGACAAACCAGAATTGTCAAGAGCCAAGGTCAAAGAGAAAGAAAGATGAAGCATGCAGAAAAGTATAGACCGCAATAAACTCTTACAACATTACAATAACAGTGTGTACCACACAAAAGAGAGCACTAGCAATATGAACTCATCCAAAAGATGAAAAAAACATCACGAATTCCCCAACATAAAGCACTATTAGTGTAAGCTACATCAAAAAAGAATGAGAATCACAACAACACAAAATTACTGGCATTGTGAATTAAACAAAAACTAAAGCGTTGGTAGTTTGAACATCCAGAAAACATGGATATCATCAGCTAGCATGAAACACTGTTGTCGGTATATTTGAGTCACGAAACAAAGTGTTAATCAATCCAAAATGTTTATTCAAAACGCCTGTTGATACAAATCTTAACGCTCAATTCTCCTTTTTTTTGCCAGAAATATGTAAGGACTATGACTAAAAATACTGCAATTTTCTGATCTGCCTATCATTATTGGCTCTGGTAAAATAAAACCTAAAATATAAGATAAAAAGAGTGTTTTTGATTTCATTGATACTGATTTTCCTTTTCTTGACGGTGGCATTCCTCTAGCTCCATCCAACGGGGTGTAAAATTCTCAACCAGCACGATTCGCACCTGTTTGATCTACTTAAACGATTTTAACGAAGTAACCTTACCATCACAACCAAACTTTTACAACAGGGTTTCATGTATCATAAGTTGCTGAATTCATATAAGAACTTTTATAATATATATGAACGCTTGAAATCCAAATATGGTGTTACTTGCTAACAGCTTATTACTATGGACATTTCTAATCGGTTTTACGGAAACGTTTTTAAAAATGACAGAAACTGATTAAGGATCCAGAAAAAGCTTTGTAATACCTTATATTCTTTACGTAATACGGAATATCAACTAGATACCCTGATTGCATCCGTTGAATTAGCTTTGAAATCTACTGACCCGAACATTTTACATGTATTCTGGCCTCTCGCTGATACTGCCGATGTTATTGAAATATATGATGATTCTTGACCAAACCATATGGAAGTTTGGAGTTTGAGTTTTTCTTCCTCCTTGAACTAGCCGGCAGTTTAGCAGTTTAGTGGCGAGCACCCCTCGACCCATCCTTCAAAATTACGTATTGTCATTTTCTTTATTTTCGAGATTGTGGTCATGGTGTTAGTAGTCTACCTGGTTTTATTTGTAAATTTATTATACTACAGATACTATAGGGAAACGGGACAGATATAGGGGAGCTTTAGGTACCCATAAACCGGTTTAACATTACCGCTTTCTTTTGGTAGTGCCGGTACCAAGTCTGACTGTCCCGAGTTCCTATCGTTGTTTATGTTTGTTTTTTTTATTTTTCTTGTGTTTTTTCCTTTGAAGTACTTTGGTAGATTGTGACATGTAATTGTAATTTTCAACCATTAAAAATATTTCCTGTGATCCGTTGTTTTACGTTTGCTAATTACTTACTGAAATCCGATAGAAATTTTTAGTAAAGGCTATGTTATGTTTACATGTAAATTTTAGGAAATTTTAGTCTAGGAAGAAGCTTATTTCGCTGAACTTGATTACTCTTTGATTTAGGGGCCAATTCCGACCTACCGTTGGGTGTGGGGTTTCCTCACCGTTCATTGGAGATCTTATGGTGGCTTTGAGTTGTTATTGCTCCCCTTAGGGTCGTTGTCTCTTTGACACATTCCCCGTTTCCCTTCTTTTTCTTATTTAGATTTAAGGACGACTTGTCAACATAGTTTCTCACTTATTTACTTTAAAAGTTATGTTTTGGAAATTATTATGTTTGCTGTAAAAATGTATTAATAGTGTCTACTATACTATTTTGGCATAGTATACCTACAGCCATGCACTATGCCTGTCACACACGTGACTTGGAAGGTGGAGCTACAGTATTCTCAATCAAATAGTGATGAAAATCTTACTTGTAGGGATCTAATATCATAGAAGCCAATCATAATATGGTATTATTTCTAAAAAAAAAATAATAAAAAAAAAAAAACAAACATACAAACAAAGCATTTACCCCTTTTGTGATTATTCATTTTCTTTATCTCTTCATTTTCATGCCTCTACTGGTGGACTGTTAGTCCCCGAGGGTATTCACCAGTCCAGTCCGAAAGCCGATTTCATTTGGAAACTTCAAATATATCTAAATTTTTATAAATTGTTGCAAACTATGAAGTATCTCCCTCATGCAAAGCTCTGTCCTTAGCTGATTTTGACTTTCCATTTTAACCATATTGGTTACTTGTTTTCTTTCAGTTTTTCAACATCTTTGAGTTAATGATTTTCCTAATTTTTAGATTTTATCTGCACTGATGAGATATAAATTGTCGAAATGGCCATATTATGCAGAGACTAACTTAACAGTATTTCGGTATTTTGTTCTTTATATCATAAAGTAAATTAATTTTTGAGATCTGCCATAAAAAGTTATTTTCAAATTTCCATGACAATTTCCAACTATATGTTATTTAAACTGACAGTAACTAAATAAAAACAACAACTATTTATAAACTTGGAAATTGAAGTGAAAAGATGAAAATTAATGACACAGTCAGTATAATAATGATAATAACATTGTGTTAAGCAATGACTATGCCAAAATAGTAGTCAGGGTTGAATACACATAATGCACTCCCCTCCGGGTCGTGCACTATGGTCTCAACCCTGACCACTTTTTTGTTAAAGTCATTGTTTAACACAATGTGATTATTGTAATATTCTACAAATAAGAGATAGATTATTCAGGTAATATTTATTTGATCACATAGACGTGGTCTTTATAGCCATCTGCAGAAACTTGATTTACAGTAACTTTGAGAATTAGATGTTTGTTCTCGTTGGTGTTCAAAACAAGTTAAACGTCACTGTTATTATGATTTATTGATTAATTATTGAAAGTATTACGCAAACGTCATCAGTGTTATGATATGTGAAAGGTACCTTGGAAATTGTTTTAAACATGAATAGTGCTTTAATTAAATGACTTCACTGAAATATATTTACCAAGCAAGGGACAAGATATCGGAGCAAGGCTGCATTCGGCGGATTTCCTTCGTTTTGAATTTGATCTCCTATTTCGATATTTTTTGTAATTAGTTAGATTTCCACTTTCCGTGGAAAGACCTTTAGGTCTCTTTATGATTATTTTTTTTAATTTTTCTTCCGCCGTTTTTCAACGCTTTCGTTCAAAAACATTTCGCGACATATCGGAAAGATTTTTAGTATATGATATCGTAAAGTGATTCTTTTTTTTTTTGCAAATTGTTTGTCCCATCCTTGGGATGATTCCTTACATTTGATCTGAAGGGATCCAATGACTTCTTTTATGAGTTATTTCCCTTCTCGTATATTTTGTTTCCGGAAGTGGTTTGTTAGGCAGCGAACACTCGGCCCATAACCACTCGGACCTTTAGGCGAAGTACTCAGACGCGCATCCTATCAATGAAAAAACCATGGACCGTACAGAAACACTTCTTTCAACTTTAATTGGAAACTCAAGAAGTCAACTTTGGACCATATATTGATCGTTTATATCATTTCTTTGTTTATACTGTCTGAGTTGTCTGCCCAAATGATCATAGTCCGAGTCGTGTATGGGCCGAGGCCGAGTCTGCTGTCAACTACACGCTTCTACGAAAACGCACTTCCTGTATTGACAAAAATAACATGTTCCTAGATTTACGAGTTATATCTGCCGAAGTAGACCTTCAATTTAGACGGAGAAGGAGTTCCGTCTGTGATAAATGTTAGTGGATTGACTTCTTCGCTGTCGGTAAACATTACATGCGCCTTAGCTCCAAACTATCGGTTAAAACGCCAGAATGTATCGTTTGACTACACGAATGATTGATTTGTAACAAACGAGAGAATTCTGGCTTTCTGCGAATTTCCATCTCTTGCCTCGATTCTCTCTTTGTTGCATTTCATTTTGCAACACATTATTCCATTTGGTTACAGTTTTGCATGCTCTTGATATGTATACTTGTACATGCATGATGTAAGTAATGTAGAACTCATACTCCACAAGCCTGACTACCATGCAGGAAGCTCACAACTGCTAAATAGTCTTAGTGTCAGTTTAAAATCCTATGTATGGTTTATATTTATTGTTAACTTGATACAGAAGCAAATATTTAGTGGTGGAGTCTGACCTCAAAAAGAAAATTTGGGAAATACAATCTTTGCTAGTAGGTAAGGTATTAACAATACCTTTCATTAAATGATCACCTGCAGCAGCCAACCTCACACAAGCGAACTATCTACATCCTAAAGAATCCTTTTTCAAAGCAAATATTTCATTTAAATCTGAAAAACACTGAACATCAGCTGAAATTTTTTAATGAAAAGTGATTTCAGTGCTTATAAATTTCATTTCAAGGTTGATGTTTATTGATTTTTCACTCTAATATGCTTTTGATTCGGTCGTATGTATGAATTTATTTAGTAATTTGCATCTTTATTGTGAATGACTAAGGCAACGTAGTTATTCACATCAGGCTCTGGTTGTATAAATGAAACACATTTGTGATATTACCACAAAGTAATAATAGATAAGAGGTTTAATACCTCTCTTAATTAAAATTAATATAAGAAGAAACTGTAAATCACAACGCTGTCCTTGTTTTGTAACTCTTTTAATTTCCATCATTATCGATCATGTGGCCATTTTGTTTATTACTGCTGTTCCTTTCACCCCAGACGTTTACCTATTGGTGTTTTATGAATGGAAAGATTAAAGCTGTTCCTTTTGACTCCCGGGTAAATTGTCTTTTAACCAAATAAAAGCTGTTCCTTTTGATTCAAGGATGAATTGTCTTATTACCATAGGATAAAAGCTGTTCCTTTTGACTCCCGGATGTATTATATAAAAAGTTCTTCTATTAACATAAGCATGTAAACGTGTGTGTTTTGGGGTTTTATTGTCGCAAAGTCAGTGATGTACTAAATTTTTAGTAAAAAATGAAGCCAAGTATTGTTTACAACTGACATTTTCAGTTGCAGGATGCTGTTATTGCAATGAACTCAGTCCAGCCACATGGACAATGTTACAATAAAAATAGCTCCAACTCACTAAAATACTGTTGGAGCTATTATTATTTTGTAACAAGAGTGTTCTTTTTGAAAAAGGGAGCATCGTTTCAAAATAAGTGAAGCAAGTACTTGTACTTGTTGACAGAACACAGCAGGACCCTGACATGCGGGGGTCTGCCTATATACTATGAATTTTTTCGGTAAAAAATGTAACATTTTGGTATTTACAGTACTGACATTTCCTGGTTGGAGATTACAGCTCATGTACTATAGAACAGTGTCATGAGTCCACATGGGGTTGTAATCCAACTAGGAAGGAAATGTCAGTATATAGCAAAATGTTACATTTTCCACAAAATTTGCATAATAGGTGGACGCTCACATATAAGGCTCTTTCTGTCAAGTACTGACCGAGAGTAGTTCGTACCAAAACAAGGAAAAATCATACTTAAGGCACAAATTAGAAGTTTTAAACAGTCTAGGGTGGTGTTTATTTGATAACTCTTTATTAAGGTGCCGACTCCGACCTGCCATTGGGCGGGGGGTTTCCTCACCGTTCATTGAAGATCTTATGGTGGCTTTCGGTTGTCATTACTCCCCTTTGGGTCGTTTTCTCTTTGACACAATTATCGTTTACTTCCTCTTTTCTATATATGACAAAAAATGTTCATTTGCATTATGGGCAAAGTATTCATACTACCAGATATTCCACACTTATCATTGCTGTCATAAATACCTTTCCATCAGTGCCTTTGGCACTTTGGTTATGTTTCAATTGATGAAATATGTGTATATGCAACAGTAAATAAAGGTTTATTGTGCAGCTAAGATCAACCAGTATCAAATTACAGGTTTGTACAAATACATTTTGTAATATGTAACAAAATTTAAAGATTTTCCCATAAATTTGAGCCCCTGTCAGTTTTTAGCAAGATTGAGGATGTAGATACACTAAATGAGTTAGAAAAGATGCCATTCAAGTAACATATGCATGAAAAGTTAGGATTTTACACTTAAAATGCTTGAAAATGTTAAAATTTATGTTTTCTTTTATTGCGACATACATTATGAACTCGTGCAATACAACCTTATATAAAATATCATTTTTGTCAACATCATATATTATTTTAACTAGAATTTGATTAAAATTTGTAGTATACATATTGAATGAACCTATTGTACATAAATCTGAGTGTTTAGAAGCTCCAAAGTTTATTCTGAGTGTCTTTTTATTTTGCGCCATGTCATTGTATGACATTTTCACTAACTTCACATCATATTTTTAAATCAAATTGCAATTTTACATACAGCTTTCAAATGTTTCACAACAATCATGCTCTGACTTGCATGATGAATTAGAGAAGTGAGCTAAAACAACAAAAATAAAGCTGCTGCATGTAGTTTTAAACATTTGGGACAAACTTTCATTACGTCCACATGATAAGTAAAGACTGAATTTTCAGGAAATTCACATTTAATTGTATTTTGTTAAGGAATACATTTTTTTTACAAATTACAAGGGGCAGATGCCATCTTTATTTTGAGTTTTGTAGTTGGATACTGATTGTGTTACATGAAAAAGACCAATAACTGAACTTTTAAAACATTTAATTTCCTATAAATATATATATAGCATTAATTTTTTTTCTCATTTTATTATTTGTAATATAAAGGACATACAATAATCTTTCATTGTTGAACGATAACAAATTTTATGGATTTTGGCTACCTTTTTGACTTTTGTACAGACACATTATTATCCGTCGATTACTATACGTCGTCTTGCGTCCTTCATCGTCCCTCGTCATACTGCGTTGTCCGTCCGAATAATGTGCAACTCCTTCAAAGCTACAAGTCCGATTCCAACAAAACTTTCAGGGTATGTTGTTTATCTTGTTTAGTTGTGCACCTGATACTTTTAATTTTGATTTTACAGAAGTTAGAGGTTTAACGAGCCAAAATACCTCATTGCTAGTTTTTTGTTTTGAGCAAAGCATCCACCCTCACCCATATCCTCAAACATTCAAGCCCGGTGTTTCTGACGTATTTGGGGCATGGAGCCCTGAGTCCGTCTTCATCAGTGGTACGACTCATCAAGTTAGGTTGGATTTTGTTTTATTGATTTTGTTTGTATTGAGTTCAAAGTTTTCGTTGGACTAATTTGTCTTTTAATCCATAACCCCACCAAAACTGTAAGCAATATTTTAACCACACTTGCAGGATATATTGTTCTCCTGATCTTGTTGTGAACCTTATTCTTAAAATTTTGATTTTACAGATTGAGGAGGCTCACTGAGCCAACATAGCTCATTTTGGGAACTTAGTTTGCTTCAATTCCATCAAAGTCAAAACTAGCAAACTTGCAGTATATGTGGTTCACCTGAAATTGTTGTGCATCTTATATGTAAAATTTTGAATTTGCTGATTTTAGAGGTTAACTGAGACAAAATACCTCATACTTTATTCAATGTACATGTGTTAATTATAATCTTGAACTCCTTCCTTACTCAAAACTGTAAGTTATATTCAAACAAAACTTGCAGGATATGTTGTTCACCTGATCTTATTGTGCACCTGATACTTAAAATTTCAATTTTACAGATTTTAGAGGTTCACCGAGTCAAAATAGCTCAAATGTTAATTTTTGTTGCTAATCTGCAAGACCTTTCAAATTACAGTTCATATTCTAAATAAATTTAGAGGATATGTTTTTCTCCTGATCTAGACATGCACCTGATACTTAAAAATTTTAATTTTACAGATTTTAGAGGTTAACTGAGCCTCAATTTCATGGTCTAGTAATCACGTTAAGTTTTTGTGATTAGGTCATTTGCTCAGTAGCCATGGTAACTACTGGTAACTATGGTGAACATGTTAGGTTTCTTAGTATCTTTAATAGATAGGTCAATAATATTTTGCATTTAGGTTGGTGTTTGGTAGTAGATGACAGTCTGCTATTTTGCTTGTCTTAGTAACTCCAATTTCACAATTATTAGGGTCTACTCTAATTCTTTTAATCAGTGGAAAGACCTTCAATTGTTATGTGAACAATTGGCCTTTAATTAAGGTCTTTCACGACTCCAGTCGGAAAGACCTTCTTGTAATTCTTCCGATTATTTTTATTATTATTATTATTATTCTTTTTCTTCCGCCGCAAGCGATGTGCTAAAACTAAGCGACATATCATTTCGAAACTTTACGTGGTTGTTGGGTCTTACGGAGGCCAGCTCTGATTAACGCATTCACACAGATCTATTTTTAGTAACGGAGTTTCCTGCCCGCGAACAAAAAACCTTGTTATCGCTTAAACTCGAAAACTGTAAAAGATAGCTGATAAAGTGTAATGGGAAAGATGTTCGTTAGGTCATGACAGAACTTCACTACATTTGGTCCGAAACCGTGCGGTATACTTTTTGGGGGGGTTATTGCCCTTTGAAGATTTTCAATTTCCGTCATCGCTCAAAACTTCTAAACGGTTAGTCGTAGAGACATGGGACCTTCACCATTATTCTTAGTTGATATAAGTTACATCTAAAAATGTCAAGGTCAAAGGTCATCGGTGACTTTGACCTTTGACCTTACCCCTTGTTATCGCTTAAACTCGAAAACCGTAATAGATGGCTGAAAACATATAATGGGAAAAATGTTCATTATCATGAGACGCAACTTTGTTACATTTGGTCCGAAGAGATTCGACGACTCTTTATATGAGTTATTGCCCTTTGAAAGATTTTGAGTTTCCGTTAATGCTTGATACTACCGAACGATAAGTCTTAAAGACCTGAAACCTTCACCATTGTTAATAAGTAATATATGGCCATCTAAAAATGTCAAGGTCAAAGGTCACCGGTCATGGTCACCGATGACCTTTTGCCTTGTTATCGCTTTAACTTGTAAACTGTAAGAGATAGATGATCAAA
>MJUU01054343.1:221409-247563 GCA_002080025.1 Modiolus philippinarum | reverse complement strand
AACTCGTAAACCGTAATAGATGGCTGAAAACATGTAATGAGAAAAATGTTCATTGTCATGAGACGCAACTTTGCTATATTTGGTCCAAAGAGATTCGACGACTCTTTATATGAGTTATTGCCCTTTGAAAGATTTTGAGTTTCCGTTAATGCTTGATACTACCGAACGATAAGTCTTAAAGACCTGAAACCTTCACCATTGTTAATAAGTAATATATGGCCATCTAAAAATGTCAAGGTCAAAGGTCACCGGTCATGGTCACCGATGACCTTTTGCCTTGTTATCGCTTTAACTTGTAAACTGTAAGAGATAGATGATCAAAGGTATTTGAGCGAATGTTTTTCTCATTGAGGTCTACATTTGACACTGGGGTCCAAAATAATTGGACCATTCATTTTGGACCTATTGCGCAAAAACCATTTTTCGGGGTCCGATTTTAGAGTTTTTTGCCTATATTTCAAAAACTATTAAAGATACAAAGAAACTATAAGAAGATAAATTGTTCAGCTCAATATGGCCGACAAAATGGGGTCAAGGTCAAAGGTCAAGGTCCTTAGCAACAACGTTATTTGCCATAAAAGTCCTTAGCAACCAAAGGCAAAAAGTTTCGTAATGTTGTAAAGAGGAAATGAATGACATTGCAAACCGGAAGTGACTTTCCTGTCCTTAGCAACAAGCTAATTTTTCGAAAAAGTCCTTAGCAACCGTTGAGCAAAAGACTAAAAAAGATCAGAACTTTTGTTTACAACACATTTTGAACTGAAATAGACAACAAAATCAAACTCAAACATGTGATCATGGTGAAAACTGGTGAAAGACCTTGCAATTGTTCTCTGAACAATTGACCTTTTAATTCTTCTTGTTTTGTGTATTTTTGATTATGGCTCTCCATATTATTTGATTCAAACGCTGTTTTTGAGAGGTGTATGCTTGTTACACGTGTACAGCATAACGAAATTTACTGTTTATTTTGCACTTTTTTGTATTTATGTATTTTTTTCACTTACATTTAGCTTCATATAATAATTAATTAAGTATCTACTATCTTGAGATCCTAAATTGGGGTAATAACAAAATTACCGAACAGTATTGGAAAGGGCCAAATTCGAAGAGCCAATTTATCGACCGCAATGGTCCTGACTTGGTATAGTCATGTCAACAGAAATGGTGGTTTAAGCCGGTTTTATGGAACGTCAATTCTCCCCTGTCATTGCTGTATCCCGAGTTCCAATCGTTGTCTATGTTTGTCTTTTTTCATTTTATTGCTTTTCTTGTATAGTTCCCCGGTTGGGTTTGGCATGTGACTGTAATGATTGGCCATAGTAAGTGTTTCTTGTTATCTTTCCTTCACTAACTGCTGTATTGTCAACATAAACATCATAGCAACAGAAAAAATAACTAAAGAAAACAACTTTTATTTACAATATTTTATACAGTGTGCATAAATAACAAACAATGAAAACAAGTCAACAAACAATGATAGTTAACAAATTATCGAAGATTAATTAGATTTGGGGACTCTGGCGATTTTGTCAAGAAAAATTATTTATTTTCATGTCCATACATATTATCATTTTGATCACAAAATGTCTCATTAAATGCTTTATTACACCTTTCCTTCATAAAAAACTAATCACAACTTAATGAAATTATTAATATTCAGGAAAGTAGGAATAAAATATTTTTCTAAATAAATTATTTATTTGTTTGTTTCACGAGCTAAACTCTCCCTCTGAAAATCAAGTTGTTGTCCCCTACAAACATTCCAATCAATCTGGGACTTTCGCGATATGAGAACTATTTTAATATTCTCGATGATAGAGACATATACACTCTTTGTAAATTTAGAACACTAAATCACTCCCTACCTATTGAACGGGGAAGGTGGTTAAATATTGAAAGGGGTGATAGAAAATGTGATTTATGTGACAGAAATGATATAGGCGATGAATATCATTTTATAATGGAATGCCCCAGATTTATAGAGGAACGAAAACAATACATATCAAAAATATATTATTCTAGACCAAATTTTCTGAAATTTAGCTCATTACTTACAAATAACCGTATCTCTGTTTTAAAGAAATTATGTAAATTTATTAGGATTATTAATAATACTGTTAGTTCTCCAGGATGAATTGTAAACTGCTATTTTCATGTAATTTATTGTTAGTTAAATGTATTAGTATCTTAAATTTAACACTACCAACTTTGGATTCGTAATTTATACTGAAATTGTATATGTTGTAATTTCTCTACACCTTTGTAAATTTGGTTTATGAGAATAAAGTATCTGTATCTGTATCTGTAGCTCCTTTGTGTCTTAAAGAGGAAATAAACATTCGAGGACCAGTATAATGGCAGTCACTGCCTGTACGTGCCTGTTTTTTTTAAACATTGACATTTCCATTCATTGCAAAAAATTGTAAATCCGCTTGAATTGCACAATTTGAAATGAAAACTCAAAGCAGTTGAATTTTTATCGGCCATAATAATTCACTATTTTCCCCCACAAAATTGATTTACAGTATGCCCTTTCGTGTAAGAGCGTCATTTGTGTCTGTTTTGAATGCATATTTTGAATTTTGTATGCTGTAAAGATTTTTTTCTGTAAGAAATAATGAATTCTTAAAGCAATATGAGCTGCATTTCTTCAGTTTTTGGAAGTTCATGTCGTATCCATTTGTCTGGAAAATGATATCAAATACCCTTTAATGCATAAAATAGCCAAGAATACTTCATAAGTTCGATTATTGAACTAATTTTGAATACGATTTTGAACAATCATCGCGGTCGATTAATGTTCGACACTGACTGAGATACTGTATGAAGTCAAATTTACCGTTTGCCCGATTTCAAAGGAGCCAGTCTATACTGAATGCTTACGTAATAAAGACAAGGTAAAACCTTCGAATTCGTGGCAAGTGCAATATACACCTTCGAGTTATTGATAATTAGATCATTTATTTCACAGAACTGATGCCCTACCGTGTTTAAAAATAATTAGGACATCCTTGAAAGAATAATATGGGATGCATTTTATCATTTTGCCAATGTAAACAATAATATACACTTAACTGTTTACTTTCTATTTGCTCACTGAACGTAATTTTATTGGACCATGACATGTTATCAGTATAAAAACAATACCGTTACGCATGTATCTGGAATATTTGACCTGAGGTCGCATGCATACAGATCATTTGGAAAATGATTCTTTGCTAGCAGCAATTAATTAATTCATGTTACATTTTCCTTAATTATGAAGCCACGGGGTATTGGACTTGAAACTGATTAATTTCTACATACTTTAATTTTAAATGATGAATTCTTCTTCAACAAAAAATTGAAAAAAATACAGCTCATATTGCTTTAAATCCCATATTAAATGCCCAGTTAATGGCCACAGTCAGTACAATCAAATGCTAACTATTTTTGGCATTCAAATATGTTTTCAATTCAGATGTATAGTTTGATCTACATAACAAAGTTTGAAAAGTAAACATTAGGTTACAAAGACACTTGATTGCAAAAAAAAAATGATAAATTTTATTTGTACCTTCATGATATGTTTGCTATGTTATGTATTGTATATGTTTGTATTTGCCTCTTGTTACAGTGTTCACTGTCAGACAGTTCAATAAAAAGCCTGGAAATATTGATAAAGGGTAATTTAAATGATACACCATCGACTAGCACTTGTTTGTTAATTAATTAATAATGAAATTGTAATAAACAAATGGAAAATGATTTCAAATGCATTGGAGCATTAGTGACAAATATGGATGATATAATTTTTTCATAAATATGAAATGACATGACAAATGAAAGATATTTCTCATCATGTAGGAGAATTAACGTCGTAACAGTTACTGGTGGTAAGTGAACGTATGCTTGCATTGCTTTCATTTGACAAATAATTCCTTGAAAGTGAATCGACCGATAAATATAGATTACACCACAAGATCCCGTTCATTACCATATTTTATCCACTTTTTAAATTTTAATTGAGAGGCTTGCCGAGCATTTTAAAATTTTTAAATTTAACTATCGAGAGTGGATTAAATATGGTAATAAACGGGATAAAGTGGTGTAATCTTTTTCTCTAATGATCAATGATAAACACCGAGAATTGTATTCCGAATAGATTTGGCGGGAAATAGCACAGGGCTTTATTCAACATACGTTGAATAAAGAATATTGATCTAACGGGTCAAAACTGGTTTAAACTTGCCATATCATTAGAGAAAAATATATTCACCCCATCATTTTGATGGCCAGAAATGTACATTTCATGAATCACATTAACTAATTCATTTATTGGTTCTTTGGCACTCATTAGAATTGTAACGTCTTTCGACGATTTGTTTTTTGATGAAATATCCATGATAAATAGCACCATACAAATACTAAAAATATCTTTTAACAACTAATGAAGAACAACAATAAAAGCGTTGTTCCCTTGCTTTTTTTTAACCATGTAATTGTAGAGACTTTGTCTCATGTACATTTACTCCATATCCTTTCATACACCCAATAAGATCTCTCAACTGATGTAGTTCAACTTTTTAACGGGTTTTAATTCTCCATACAGGAAGTGGTGTAAAGAATAAATATCCTTGATTTTGGCCTTTATAGCTTATGTTTGATTTTTATTTAGATTTGTTTGACACACAAAAAAGGGACACATTTATTTTGCAGAGATATTTTTGAACTTAAATAATTATAAATTGGCACGTATTTATATTTGATTGATTTTCTACTCTGACTTTAAAGTCAACACGTCTTTAACCACAAGGCCTTGTTACATTTTTTTATATCAATCTTATTTCAAGAACTTGGTTGCTTCAATCCTTTTCATTATTTAAAGCATATTCAATTTAGTTCGCATCCACAGAGAAAGAACGGAAGTAAATTTTTAACGTAATATCTTTTGATTGCTTTCAACTTGTGACAATTTCTTCGCAGAAGTTCAACAAAATATGAAAAAAATAGTAAGAAAAACTTTGTGCAAATCTGCCGTTAACAGTGGAAAAGTCGTGTTTTTACATTATGCCGTTGATTACTCACTTTCGGTCACATACTATATCTTCACAAAATGTCATCTGCGCTGCCGATTACATTCAGCACAGATCTTGTTTGTATGACATATATGCATGGATTGCAGAACTCTGCGAAAGAAAACAAGGCCTTCACCTAAGCTACCCGTATTTGAAAAGACAAGGTCACTATTTTCTGATAAAATTGATAACAATAACATTGAACAATGTAAAAAAATCAGTTAAATTAACATTCATATCTATAAAGTATATAGTATTCGTTAATTTCTGTTGCTTTGTGTAATCGCTATCAAAATAATGTAATAGTTCAAACCACATAAAATAGATTATTAATAAGAAAACAAGTAGATAAAAAAAAAGAAACTGTAGTGGACTGTATTGTCGTGGTAAAGTATACATATTCTGTTCTTCTTCGATGGTAGTATCATCTTTTTCATGTTGTCAATTAACTTTTAATTTAAAAAGAATTTCTGATAAACATTTTGTTCTTAATCAAACATATGTTTATTTAAACGCGATAGTCTTTTTTTTTAATGCAATCACAAAAACACAATGGGGGCGCTTAATTTTATGAGCTAACAATCAGAAATGAAAAAAGTAAACAGAACGTGGGAGCACCTGACAATCCATGTTCGTTCATGCATGACAGAATTCCCTAAGCATTGCTCATTGAAATTGAATTTCAATTTTTGATTGTGATATATTTTAATATTTTTTACTGCTTAAAAAAAGAAGGGAAACAGGGAATGTGTTAAGGAGACAACGGTCCAAGGGAGAGTAATAACAACTCAAACCCAACAAAAGATCTTCAGTGAACGATGAGGAAACTCCACACCCAACGGCAGGTCGGAGTCGGCCACCTAAATAAAGAGTAATCAAGTTCAGCAAAATAAACACCATTCTATACTCCTATAGACATAAAGTAATTTAAGAATAAAACATAATCGAAAAATCGCTTACTATTGCCCTCAATATAGGTAAAAAGAAAAAAAAGCGATTGAACTTTTAGAGGATAACGTATTGAAAGGTACGCTGATGTTCAATGAATGGCATGGAATACATTAAATACATATGATGGCATTGGAGGACTAGATCGTCAAAAATGTAGATATCAGTCACAAAAGTGACAACAGTCAGGATTCATTCTCACTGTCTAAAATTGGTCGGTGATGATGAACGTTGCGCAGAATCTCTTTACTAAAATCTACCAAATGTTTATGTATTTTAGTAAAGAGAAGTCTTTCTTTAGGATTTTTCTTCCAACACCCCAGCATAATGTGATATATTGTAGAAGGACAGCCCTCGGGTCGCTGGAGAAGTATCCCTTCGTCAAGGAACCGGACAACCTGTAATTTGTGAAAAAAAATATTTGTTGTAGATATATTTAATTTATAATTATAATTGTCACAATTTGTTATAAGTATATATCAAAATATACAAACATAACATAAAAAATAGACTTATCATAAATGGGATTCGGAAAAAAATAATGTATTTTCATATTAATCCGTTTCCCGAATTACTATCGCGCAAATTCCTGTATTTTCTTATCAAAATTCAAAAGATACTGCGGCTTCATTACGTACATTACAAACACTCAGTTGAATTGACCTCCTATTTCTATACGTTTCTAATACCTCTGATGAGAGGAACTTCTTGAATCGCATGTACAGACGAATTTTCTTTTTATTATTCAACCTGGGAGTTTTATATGATTCGATATTTGTACATCTTTTGACAATACAAAAAATATATACATTTTACAAAATAATTATAGTATCACATATGAGGGAATATGACTGAAGTAGTAAATCAATATATTCTTCACAAATTAAATAGAATTCAAAAATCTGCAATTAAAAATTTCCTATTAAAGAGATTTGCATAATGAAGTGATGAAGGGATATAGAAATTAGGTCCTATTAACTGAAACTGATGATAGGTTGAACCTGTTTTATGGCGTGCCAAACCTCCCATAAAATTGCGGTAGTTTTCGGTAGCAACTCAACAGCATTGTTTTCTGAAAGGTCGGAAATAGTAACACAAATGTTTATCCCCGTACTATGTAAAAATTAAACAAAAATTATATAAACATATCAAAACATAAAAGATTAAAAAAACAAGCAGACAGAGGTAGGGATTGGCCAAGATCATCGAAATTAATGTCGATGATCTTGGCCAATGTCTACCTCTGTCTGCTTGTTTTTTAATCTTTTATGTTTTGATATGTGTATATATTTTTTGTTTTACCTTTTATCGCAGTTCGACAAGAATTTAAACTTGTTTGTTTATTTATGCTTACACGAAATGCCACACAGCACTCTTTATTTTATTATGTAAAAATTAATCTTGATCGATACTTCAATTTCCCCACAAGGGACTGATATCAATAAACATATGACAAGGAAATTTTGTTTAAGGCTTTATTATTTAGGCGGTCAAAATGATAACATTGCCGATGAGAAAGACCTGGTAATTGGTGCTAGCTCACGCTTAAGGAATGAACTTTAAAACATACAATACGTGTACAGGAAAAGTATTTATATTACTTACAATGTTAGAGATATTGACAGTTTTTAATTTAAAAGTCTCTCATTTGTTGTAAAGTTTAGAATTGCGACTACTCTTTTAGCTATATCAAGACAATGACAAATCAGTTAATTCTTAAATTTTATAAGGACAATTAACAAGTGTGGATGTCCGAAACGGGGATATGAGGTTTGATTGCCACTAAAAAAGGGAAAAGAAAATCCGGCAGAATTTTTTTTCCTGCATATGATCCTTATTGAGTCTTCCATCGAGAAATATAGAATGGGTCTTTTCACTACATTGCAAGGTCGTTCATTTCAAGCAATACCGAATACATTTAAAATATACTAACTTATTCTTAAATATAAAAAAGAACAACATGATTCAAATATTTCCATATGTTGAAATGGCCACATAAAGAAACTAAATTTCGTGTAATATCGGTGTTTTTGTTATTTATTATTAATGGGCTGATGCCTTTGCTGGTAGACTCTGAGTTAGTTTCTGAGTGTAATTACAGGTTTCTACAAATTAAATTGAATGTATCTGCCATACCTCTTCATTTGAGTGCCCGTAGTACGGCTGCCTGCCATAGCTAAATATTTCCCATAATACAACACCAAATGCCCATATATCTGACTCAGTTGTAAAACGTCCGTATTTCATACTTTCAGGAGACATCCATCGAACAGGAAGCATCCGAGATCCACCAATCTACAAAATGCAGTTACACAAAATGCATGTAAGCTTTATACATATATACATGGATGTACCGTTGTTCATATTTAGCAAGTAATTTCCGCTTAAACCGGTGCTAGGGGCCGTCTTGAACTTGCTATAAGTACATACAGTGTTTGCTCTTTTTTGAAGGCCTCATGGTGACTTCAAGATGAAGAACAACAACGAAAGCCTTATTCTTTTTGCGTAATCTTACCATTTATTTAAAGGGATTTTGTCCCATGTATACCTATACCATATTCCCATATTTGTTAATTTAGGGAAACAGTCATGCTATATCAGAAATACATTTAAGCAAAACCAAAAAATTTAAACAAATTTTACTTTTCCATATATATATATATATATGTGCTGTCTAAGACAGATGTCATTGTGATGAAACATATTCAAAAATGTGTTTATGTTCTTTGGATATTTTTATAATCTAATCTTGAAAAGCATTTTTGTTCTTGTAGAAGCTGGCATCATAATGTGTAATGACTTATTAAAAACCCTTATTACTAAGGGAATTTCACATCTTCGTTTTAATGGAAATAATGTTAAAAAGAAAAAAAAAACTTTTTATTAGTACTCTGGCCTCTCACTCATACTATCAGTGACCCCTGAAATACAAAGTTATGAGTTTGATTTTTCTTTCGTAGTGTTACAGTGTATTACCAGAAAAGTAGGCTCCCTGAGCTAGCCGGCAGCTTAGCGGTGAGCACTCCTTGACCCTTTTTTATTTACGTTCTATGTTGTCCCGTTCCAAGATAGTGGTCATCGAGTTAGTATTTAACCTGTATTGTTTTTTTTTTTTTATTTTATGTTTTTATACTATAAAGAAACGGGATAAAAGTAATAAGTCTTGCTTTCCCGAGTTCCTAGTATTGTTAACGTTTGTCTTTTGTCCTTTTATTTTGCGTTTCATATGTAGTTTCAGGGTGAATTGTGAAATTTACTTAAAATTGTCGACCATTGTGGGTGTTTCCTGTTATCCATGCGTTTGCAATATTAGTCGTTGTTGGGCAACATCTGACAGCGGTTGTAAGAAAGCCAATGAATTATGATACTGCATCTTTGAGTAATTAGAAACAGAAATGTAGAGTAAATTTACAGCATGAATTCCATTTAAACCGTTCGTTGGGGTCGTCTTCATTAACTATGCGGTATGAGCAGAACTCATTATTGAAAGCTTTATGATGACTTCATGATGAAGAGCAACAATGCAAGTGTTGTTCCAATGTTCGTTTTCACCATGTATTTGTTGAGACTTCGTCTCATGTGCTATCACTCAATATCCGTTCATTTTCTAATTGTGTACAAACGTTTTATTCATTTTAACCTGCAATGGTCGTTTTTATAGACGAATACGACCCTACGAATATTTTTTTTTCGTATTCGTAGGATTTTGGACGAAGAAAAGATAGGGCAACTGGTTTGAAAACCTCACTTCTTTGACGTCACAGTGTAGATTTGCCTATGACGTCACGTATTTAACCAAAATGGCCGAAGTTGTTTACTTTCTACTTCTTCCCGCTTCATCAGGAAAATGCAGTTTTAAGGTTTTTAATGATTGCAGGCTTAAAACAATATACGTACATTGTTGGAAAATATAAAATTTATTTGTACTCGCTGCGAAACGGGCGAGAAATTCTCGGTTAACCTCGCATTTCTACCTGTTTCTCAAACTCATTAAATAAATTTTATATTTTCCGGCAATGTACATATATTGTATATATATATTTCGAAACCGACTTACACTGTAGCATTGTGTAACACATTTAGCTGAAGAAGAAAAGTAATGTAACTTGAGTGAAACATAAGTATAAAAATCGTCATTAGTATAGGTTTTTTTAAATACCGAAATGCTATGAATTATCTATTTATATATGGTATAAGTACTGAAGAGATATAAGTTGTCGGATTCTCCAGAAATTCAACCTACAGCAACTTCGATATTTTTGTGATATCTGGTTCAGGTCAATTTACGTTTCAATTGCTATGAAGTTAAGATATTTGTATACAATGGAATATAAACAAATATACTGACAAGGAAAAAATAACTTAAGTACTTACCCTGTAATAATCACATGTGTACACATCACGTGCCATACCAAAATCAGAAATCTTCACAACAAACCCATCACCTACTAAACAGTTCCGGGTCGCCAGGTCACGGTGAACAAAATGTTTTGACGTGAGATAGGTCATACCATTAGCTATCTGCGTAGCAATATCAATCAGATCTGTCTGAAATAACAAATGAGAATAAAAAATCATTTTGTATGAACGGTATAAAGTCTGTTGACCAAATGATTAAATGGAAAATAGAATAAAACGACAAGAGTTAAAAAGATGATATGTCAATGAACAAATAAAGGGATATGAAGTAAATGTACATGGGACAAAATCCCTATTAACACATGGTAAGAATAGGCAAATGGAACAACGCCTTCATTGCTGTTCTTCATCTTCAAGCAAAAAAAAAGAAGAAAAAAAATTTATCTATTTCTTTCACAAAAAGTATTTTATAGTATACTTCACATGAATTTATTTGACTTTGATTGGTTGAGCATAAGGATGGCATTTTGATTCACTGTCCCTCTATTGAGTGTACCACCCTTCTGTCGAGTATTCCGTCCGCTCTGTTCGAACATGACGTCATTGGAATTACTTGTTCAGTAGTCAAGATATTCAGTATAATGTAACACATGCTGTCTATATTTTCGGATGGTATACTTGATTACTACACTCACTACCGTCTCGGGTGATATACTTCCTTCGTATGATAATTTAGTATACACTCCTAAATTGCAGGCAGTATGTGTAAAATAGTGCACAACGAGACTTTTAGGCTAGAGTAGATATGATTAGTTGTATCATTTATAGTCGAATTACATTCATAACACATCACACTTGATGTGCTATCACTGTCCGCCGTTTCTTTTGGACAAATATAAAATCTCGTCGCCCATGACTGACGTCACCTAGTTAAGGTGTTTTAATTCGAAATAAGACAGCACTGAACATTCAATGACGTCTTCAACGCATTTATTTATGAAAGTCACAAGCGAAATAGTTTTAAGAACTCAAAATAATTGTAAGTGATGGATACCGACTCTCATTAGTTGATTTAAATTATAAAAAAAAAACTCGCAAAAGCCTAATTTATTTTACTTTGAAATAACATAACTCTAGTTGATATGCAGTGATATAAAATTCTTTTGAGTTATGAAAATTATTAAAACTAAAAATATATTGTAATGATATTGAATCATAATATTTCTTTCACCTGCTCAAAAACCGCATATTGTTTTTTAAAGCATCACAATTACCTTAAATATTTTACGAGAGGATATGGAGTAAATGAACATGAGACCAGAACAAATATGTTAGCTCCAACTGCAATAATTTTAATGAGCTGTATGGTCATTTCTGAGATTTATTCCTCATCAGCAGCACTAGAACCCAAACAAAGGAAATCCATAACTTCAAAAAATGTTAAAATGCATAAAACCAAACGAAATCCGAATAATCAGTAATAGGAGAAAACTACGATGCTGGAAGTTCATCCTTCGGTTTTAGAATTTTCATAATATAGATAATAGTAATCGAACAAAGTGTACACATGAGATATTATCTCATGTACAAGTACACCATATCTAAGAAAAATAAAGAGCACATCTTTAACCCTTTGTAAGGTAATTGAAAAAATATAACATTTTTATCGATTAAGAACATGAACTTAATATTTTAATAAGTTTCGAGAAAAAAAAATACTGCAAAATAAATTTCTGCATGTGGCCTTTTCGACAACTGATGTCTCTTCAGTGCAGATATAATCAAGACTCTTCAAAGACCACCAACTGAAACATGTGTAAAAGCTAATGAAGTACAAAAAGTAATCAAAATGGAATGCCAACATTTACTAAACACAAAGTTCTGCAAAAAATAATAGAGTAACATATTTATTCAATACAATATCAATTGTTTGATGCAGTAGCATATCAAATCTTATTATAGATGTAAGATCCGTTTTGTTATTTGTTCTCTGTGAGGTTTTACACGTATTTCTTTATATTATTTCCTGTCCCAACTATGAGGGGTCAAACGGGGCCAAAATTGGAAACATGCAGATACCTAAAATTTTTATTTTTCATCTGATTTCAATGGGACTTTTTACTTGAGTCATTCTCATTATAAGTTATAAGTAGTATGAAAACGGATTTGGCAGCTCTTACCATTTCCAAGCTAGAAGGGGTGAAAGGGGTCAAAATTGCAGTTTTTAGAAATAGATAGGAAATCTGTATTTTTCATCAGATTTTGATGGGATTTTTTTCTTTGGATTCCTGTCATTGTAAGCTTACAGGCGGTCAGAGGGGCAAAAATTGCAATTTTAAAAGAAGTGAAATCTTTATTTTTCATCAGATTTTGATGGAACAACTGCAGTTGAATACCGAAGGAACAAAGGAGTGAATTTCACAAAAATCGACGTCCAAATGTATGGCCAAAACGAGAACGCAGAAAACAATGACGCCAGACACAAAGCACAGAAACAGAAATCACAACATTCAAAACAAAGCACTAACAGTGTGAACTCCAGTGAAACTGAGAGTGACATCAGGTGCTCCGGAAGGGTAAGCATGTCCTGCTCTGTTAACAGCACCCGTCACACTGTGAGTGGGTCAATCCAGGAAAATGTCAAAGTCGGTAGTCAAATCCGGGAAGACGTGAATCAAGCTGAAAATGTCCACTTCCATTTGGGATACTGATACGACATATCTTTTGATGATGTTATGGTGACGGCCATAGAATTTCTTGAGTGATGAAATTAACATAGGTTGAACAAATCCCTGACTAAGCAGCTTTTGGTACAGTGTTTTTGCTCTGTTCAAAAAATCACTGTACAAACTACACGCTCGACAGTAACGAATCAATTGTGAAATGTACATTCCATAGGCTGGATAGGTAGGTATACTGCTGCTTAGAAAGGAAAAGTTCACAATTGGGAAATTAAAATCATCAGCGTACAGCTTAAACTTCAAACGTCCATCTTCGTCAATATACAATAACAGATCTAGGTACGAAGCTGAAGTAGGTGTTTCAGTTGTTTCTTTAATTTCAAGCTCATTTGGGATAGATCTGATGTAAATACTGCTTAAATTTAGGATTAATCGTCTATGTAGCGGAAGCTGAAATTAAAGGACTGGGCTGAATTTTTTTGTTTTCTTTGAATAAGCCCTTGTAAAAACTTGGCCTCGCACGAGTAAAGGAAAAGGTCAGCTAAAGGCGGTGCACAGTTAGTTCCCATAGGAATCCCTATTGTCTATTGGAAAACACGACCTCCGAAATCGACAAAAATATTGCCGATCAAAAATTCTAACATTTTGATTACGTCAGTCTCGGTTTACTTCTTGTTTGAATCAGTGTGGTTCTTAACAATATATGTCTTGTCTTTCCCTATAACTAAGTTCTCCATTTTTAGTGCAGAAACATTGATGTATTAAATCTGCAATTACTGTTTTAAGTTTATTGTGTGGCAGGGTTGTATAAAGCGTAGAAAAGTCAAAGGTTTGAATGTTATGGTAATGGGTAAGACTGGTTGAGGATAGCTGTTCAAGGAGATCTTTTGAATTTTTAAGAATCCACATTTGATTTACACCGCTTGTGGAGTAAGCTTTATTACAGTAATTTTTCAGGTCATCTCTGACTGTGGTCAACAAAGTAGTGAGGAGCTGTGAAATAGGTTTAGTGGTGCATCTGACCCGGCAATGAATATCTGGTTGTATGGATTCTTATGAAGTTTAGGTACCCAGTAGATGTAAGGGAGTTGATTGTTTTCATCATTGGCTTTAATGCCAAATGCAGCTAAAACTGAAGTGTGATTTTTTACAATCTCATCCCTCGATATTGTAGTAGAGGTATAGGTAGGGTTTCCAGATGAACTGTCGATGCCCATCTCTTCACAAGGCAGTCGAGATAGTGTTTTTTTTTTTACACACAACCAGTATGCTGTTAGAAGCTTTGTCTGCAGCGACAATGATGTAATTTTCATGGAGGTTGGACAGAGTTCTTACTACAAGGGGAATATTTTCTTTGGAATACTCTCGTTGAAAGCTTTCAGTAATATGTCAACATATTTTTGTGTAGATCTTACCACTTTCGAGCTATAAGAGATTAATAGGATCTTGCATAAGGTCAGATTAAAGATCGGGCTATCTTTCACAAGTGTAAGAACGAGTGGAGCGTAGCGGAACGAGAGTAAAAGACGTAGAATTTCTTACACGAGTGAAAGATATCCCGATCTTTCATTTTGACCGAATGCAAGTTCCTATTTCTTTCGTAAAAGACGGATAGAAATGTCTAGATACTTATACCGTGTGAACAATGTTGTCGCCATTTGAGTGTTCCTAACATTATGACGTCAGGTGTTTTGTGACGTTTAGTCATGGTTACGATTGTTGTATCACAAAAATCAACACGTCTGGTTGGTCATTTACCGGTGTGAGATGAGGTCGCGTGCATCGATCTCACATAGGTCATCTCCCACTGTAAACCACCATTTACGGAAGAACAAAGGGACCAAAACTGCGATTTTTAGAAATATGTTAACTCTTTTTCTTGATTTCTCTCGCTGTGAGCTTTCAGTTATACTCAATAGGTTTTGCGTAACACTTACAGTTTGCTAGCTACAACGGGTCAAGGGGGCCAAATTGCAGTATTTCAAAATATGTGAAATCTTTATTTTCAGTGGTATCAATCCATTTTTTTCTCTGTTCAGTTCTCCTGATGTAAACTTTTAGTTGCTAGTCAGCAGATTTTGCTTAGCTTATCCTTTCCGATCAATAAGGAATTAAAGGGGCTAATTTTTATTTTTACTAGTATATTTCCAGTTAATTGGCTAGTCAAGTCCTTATTGTGTCCAGCAAATTACTGTGTCCACATTCATTTCAATTAAATAAACAACAAAACAAAAACAAAGAAAAAACAAGGACGTGAGACAGCTACAATTAACAATTGTTCAAATTTTAGTGGTCGACATGCTGTGGTCGTATCATGCTGCGCTCAGCGAAGCCCTATATTAGAATAAGTTACCAAATATCTTGCACAATTATACGACATTGCATTTAGGCAATTAAAATAGAAAAATATGGAAGATTAATTACTCTTTTCATAAACTCTGTTGTTAATCTACAAGACACATATAATCTGGACCGGCATTTTCTCTTAAAATAATTATAGGGTCATGACTTTGAGCAAAGTAATGACACAATTTAATTCAAAGTCAGAAAAATAGGATAGCCTTAAGGCCATATTAACATCTGTAACACAGAGATAAAACTAGATTTTTCAATGTAAAAACAATAAATATCATTAACAATTTAAGCCATGGGGAAGATATGAACTGCCACTAATATTAAATATCAATTACATTATTTTATTTTGCTTTTAATTAAACAGTTCCACAAATTCTGGTATCTTCAAAAACTGTCAACTAACGTTTATATGCGATTCATTTTTACCCTCTACCTTATACAATATGAACCAGCATAATGAATCACCTGTTTTATTCTTTGATAAATAAATAAATACCGAGGATACTGTGAATTTAAATTCTGCATATGCGCATTTTGACAACTTATGTCTCTTCAGTGCAGATAAAATCGAAACGTTTGGAAGACCATAACCTCAAAGATGTTTAAAATCTGATAGAGAACAAATAACCAATGTGATCTAAATGTATAAGCCAAAACAAGCTAAGGACAGAGCTTTCTTGGGGGAGATACTCCTTAGTTTTCAACGAAATTTACAAAAAATTAGATATTTTAAGGTTCCATAGAGATTCGGCTTTCGGGTCAGCAAAATGTTGAATTATCAGTTCCCTGTGATAAAGGCAAATAATGTTACTAAATGTTTAAGTCTCATACACTCATTTTGTCTATAGTTCAATACAAAAACATAAACACCAGTATTTTTAGAGAGTACCTTTTCCAGAATGATATGATTATCTGTAACTCTCATTGCTGGATCGTTCTTCCTGAGGAGTTCTGCAAGGTCGCCATGAACCATGTATTCAAACACCATGTATGGAGTTTCAGCAGGCCCTGAAATAAACAATAAAAGCATTGTTCCATTGCGATGATTAATCGTGAATTTGGAGAGCCTCAATCGAATGTGGATTTACTCCATATCCTTTCATTGTTAAAAGGGTCTGTAAGTCTCGTCATGTGACACCGAGATTTCACGATAAAATTTCAATTCAAAACCGTTTCCCGTCTGAACATGACGTCGGAGGATTGTGACGTCCACATTTTTGGTTTGAAACGTCATATATTTTTGCCAAAAATGCAACTTCTGGGTACAGTTTATGTGCCCGGAAGTGCCAAAAATGAACGAGACTTACAGACCCTATTTATTTTTTTTTCAACGTGTTATAGTATACAAAAGAGAACAAAGTATTAATCTTTAGAGCAAAGATAAAACATATTGTTCAAAATTTGTCCATATCATGAGTTTATTTGTTAATTTAATAACACAATGGCAGTAGAATACCTATTGAACAAAGACAGTGATGATAGACATGGCAAAAGCGGGAACACAGAAAAACAAAGGCGATACAACATGTACAAGATCGTGAGACAAACACAAGGCACGGAAATAAAAACCTTCACAACTAAGCACTTGTTGTGAACCCCCATGAAAACTGGGAAAGATATAATGTTCTCCGAAGGGTGAGCATGTCATGCTTTGCTATTGGCATCCGTCACCCTTTCAGTGAGTCAATCCAGGGTTAAGTTAAAACCCGTATTGTCAAATCCGTGAAGACGCAAAATCTTAATGAAAATATCTATAGTTATGTTTAGGACATAGACACTTCAAATCTTTCAATGATGTCATGGTGACGATGATAAAATTTCTCGAGGGCTGAAAGAGGCAAAGGCAAGAAACAGCTTAAGTGACATTGCTTTTGCTTTATCAAAGAAAATCACTGCATACACTGTGTTCGACATTAACAAATCAACTGTGAAATGTACACTCCATAGGCTCGAGAGGTAGGTATATTACTGCTAAGAAAGGGAAAGTGCACAATTGACAAATCATCACGTTTTTCATATAGCTTAGATTTCAAACGTCCAAATCCATCAGTGTATATCAAAAGATCTTATTACGAAGGCGGAGGTAGTTGTATCAGTAGTCTCTTTAATTTCAAGCTCGTTGAGATAGATCTGATCTGAATATTCCTTGAATTTTGGATTATTAAGAGAAAGTACATCGTCTTTGTAGCGGAAATTGAAATCAAAGGACTGGGATCAATGTTTTTCTTTTTCTGTGTTAGCTTTTGTAAAAACTTAGCATCAAACGGGAAAAGAAAGAGATTAGCTAAAAGATGCGCGCAGTAAGTTCCCACGGGAATTCCGATTGTCTGTTGAAGAACGCAGCCTCCACATATGAATCTCAACTTTACGAAACAGAACTGTAAAAGGATATTTCTTTTATCTGTTGGTCGCCATCATTTACGCATTGTACGATTTATATTAATCAAAACGTATTTTTTTATATTCACTTATATTCATAAGTTGTCGAAATGGCCATCAGCAGAAACTTTATTTACAGTAACTTCATTTCTTGATATTTATTAACACCAGGTCAATTTCTCTTTTGATGGACTGTTAGTCCCCGAGGGTATTCACTAACCCAGAGGACAGTACTTTGGTGCTGGCCCAGAATCAAATTTTAATCGGGGGCTTGTAATATCTTAATTCTTGAATCTCGTTTATGGATTTCAAAATGTTTTAATTTAATCTGCACTGATGATACATAAGTTGTTGAAGTGCGCATATGCAGTAACTGAATTTAGAGTAGCTTCGGTATTTTGTTATTCAAAACTGTGGAGTATCTCCCTAGGTGATTTTGGTTTTTACGTTTTCTGATCTTCTATTACCTTCTATTACCTTTCACACATTTTTCGAATTATGTTCCTGCACATGTTTTTATTTGATCTTCCCTAAGGAGCCGTAAAATACAAAAATTGAAACAAAATTTACAGTAAATTCGTTATATTGTTATTTTTCAGATTGTGACCAACTTTATTCATTACAAAATGCATCAAGAAACAAAATCGTTAACACTAAATATACATATATATGCACGCAGTTTTATTATTTGAGGATTTCCAGGAAATGTGGCATTTTGCTTGTGTCCGCAAGTGTTTATTTTGTATCTGTTAATGTTATTGTGGTTTCCCAAAATATGCAAGAAATGAATTAAATCAAAAAGAGACTTTCAAAATAAGTCCCTTATTGGTAATTATCTCTTTTTTTTGTTTTTGTTTTTTTTTTTTGCTTAACCTTTTACTTTATTGCATATAAATGAGCGATGACCCCTAAAAATTCACACATTTGAATTATTTTTGTTTAATCCTTTAAAAGGAAATGCAAACCATGATACATTCTTATGTCAATTTATGAAAGATATTAAATAAAAAATAAGAATGAAACCCGAATTTACCGGAATTTATATAAATCTTGTATAGATGTATTCAGTAGGGAATAGTCCGGAATACCAACACAAACTAATTGGAAAAAAATATATCTCGCATCTGCTTCCTTTTTTATCACAAAAACAATGATATTTTTATACTGATATTTCCGGCACTTTGGAAGACATTTAGGTCAGCAGACAAGTGGCTAATTTGAACTTTTTGATAATACTTTCGAGGATATTTTTATGTCAAAAATAACTATAAATATAAACATAACATGTCAAGTCTTTACTAAGAATGTACTAAATAACGGCAGTAGAATAAAGACGTAACCAAACACAAGTAGGTTTCATAAATTAAAGCACAGAACCAGGACAAAAATGAAATTACAAAAAGATGCAATATCAAAAAGACTTTAACATCACGTTTCCGGAAGAAAAAGCATATCCCGCTCCAAAAACGGTCCCTTTTACACTGTCAGTGAGTCAATCCATCAAACCGGTTATATAAAATCCAGGAAGACGTGAAATCTGATTGAAAGTATTCATTATCATTCGATAAATCAACACTTCAAAGCTATCTATGACGTGGTGAATGACAATATGATATATCGAAGTTGTTGTACATTTAGTTGCTGCATATGGCCGTTTCGACAACTTCTGTCTCTTCAGTGCTGATCGAACCTAAACATAAGGTAGACCATAGGCGAATATTTTGTAAAACTGATAGAGAAATAAACAATAAACAAATAAAGGGACATGGAGTAAATGTACATGGGAGAAATCCCTATGACTGCATGGCAAGATTAAACAAATGTCCCTAGTACTGGTTTGAGTGGAATTCATTTGCTAAATGTTGAACAAAGCTACAACCATGTATCCATTTTGTCGTGGAATTCATTTGGTAAATGTTGAACAAAGCTACAACCATGTATCCGTTTTGTCATGGATGCGGGGTCGTCAACAAGCATAATATATCGGGCAAAGTACTCTTACAAACACTGTCATCCTTTGCCTGACAAAGGGACCAATAGACAATACAACATGTAAACGATCATAAGCTAAGGACACAGCTATGCACGAAAGAGTTAGTCCTTTGTTTTAAGTAAAACGAATAGTAGTAAAATAACAGTTTTACATGTTGAAAGCAAACGAACTCGCTTCTCCACGTATTTACCTTATTGTAAAAATTCAACATAATTTAATTTGATTTGTATTCAGTAATATTACACAAATCATTCCAAAAATCGCATCCTTAATAAAAATGCATACATTTGAACACACAGTCTGCAAGGAAAGACTTCATCTTAGAACATTCTGCATTAAATTTATGAGTATTGAGAAGACTGTATATAAGACTTCTTAAATACCAGTCCGTCAAAGAAACAGGCAATAAGCATTAGCGCGGTGACACATTGAGGAAAAAAACGCACTTTTGATGATTGATTTTAGGGAGCAACCATTTGATTTTTAAGGGGGCTATGGTCAAATTTAAAAAAAAAGGCAGGACGGTTACCTATTGCAAAAACAAAATCCAGGATGACTATGCGGGTTAATCCAGGACAGGCTTGGAACAAAAATAAAAAGCCAGGATAGAAGTTGCACACAAAAAAAAATCCAGGATGAAAAATTCGACCATAGCCCCCCATAGAAATCAAATGGTTGCTCCCTATAAACGTCATTTTGATAGATTAAAGTTCTGTGTTATTTTGCCTTTTTGAGTAACAGCGTTTTTTTTCTCTATATAACCAGTCAAAGTATATCTCGAGACTAAACACATGTTCGAATGTAAAAACTTTTTGGAATATGTTTTTTTGACCAAATGAATACATCGAAGCCAAAAATTACAGAATCTAAATTTTTGATGTGCCGTCCACTGCCTGACTCTTAGCTGGAATACTACTTAAAACTACGTTGACCCCTAGATACTTTGCTGTTATTCATTTTAACCTTAAACTGGGATGTTGCCTCCTTGCCATTAACCCCATTTCCTTTCTTTTTTCATAGTGTGAATATTAATGAATCCCATATATGAAGCATATGGCGTTTTCGTATCTAAACTAATTCACTACTGTCGTATTTATAATATACATAAAGCATTTTGTCAAAATAGGGAAACCTCTCTCAAAAACGTCTGAGCCAGGGTATTGGTGTTTTTTAATTTGTGGCGTTATTGTGCAATTCTTGAATTTATCAGTCATATTATTGCTACTTTTATCTTTCTCGATGTGGAATTTCTGGCAGCTTTGGGCATTTATTTCTTATCAGTTTGACATCTCTGTGTGACAAAAAAAAAAACGATATTCTTACAGACAGATTAAGTGCTTGACATAATACCTACCTCTTTGTATAACACCTATAAGCTTAAGTATGTTTTCATGATCAAAGGCACTCATGATATCAACTTCTCTTTCAAAGTCTTCCTTCACTTCATTTGAGACTCCGTCTTTCAATACTTTAATGGCGACATACTCCCCAGAATCATTCTCCGAGAAATTTTGCCCTAAAATAGATATATTGGACACTATGTGAACTAATTGTCACAAATAGAAAACAAAAAGTCGGGGTAAAACACAATATTTTCTGTCATTTTGCTTCTGACACATAGTTCCCAAAATATTTTCCCGAAAAAGGAATTCTCAAATAAACAATATACATTTTTCATGAAATACCCTAAGCTAAACAAGCGATGTACTATCTCTAAGACCACTGTAGAAGAACATTTAAAGGCAAAGTGTACTAAATATAAACATTTGAACGCAAAGTACACTTAAATAAGCAGTTTCAGCCACTGTAAATGTTTCAAGTTATTTCTTTTTATACCATCTCTTAGCCGAGTTAAAGAGGGAGTCATTTTCAATCTCGATTATTATGAATGGTTAAATTCGTCCCATATGGAAGGCTATCATAAGCCCCCTTTTCGGCGTCTTAAATGCGTGAAATGGTTATTTTGCAAGCAGTTTCTCTCGCCTTGTTTGCGGTTAATAAGATTACGCAAAATAATACTTATTGGTGCTAAGGACCGTCTTGAACTTACTATGAGGTATGACCAAAGCTCATTGTTGAAGGCCATTGGTGACTTCAAGATGAAGAACAACAATAACAGGTTTTGTAACTATGAATTTGAAGAAAATCTGTCTCATTTGCATTTACTCAACATCCCTTCATTGATTATAACATAAGAATTCATACAGTAAAAGAATATTAATTGCTAAAATTTCATTCCGCGAAATTTACAAACAATTAAATACCTACTTATATCGCCGTAGTGAGACAGTGTTTTACCAGCAGACTATGCTCCTTGAGCTAGCCGACAGCTTAGCGACGAGCACTATGTCCATCTTTCTAAATTACGTTTTATCTTGTTCTTTTCTTCTCAAAATTGTGGTCTTGGAGTTAGAAGTCTACCTGTATTGAGCTTTATTTGTATGTTTATTATACTATAGGGAACCGGGATAAAGAACAGAGAGGTTTGGGTACCCATAAACCAACTTACACCTACCGCCAGGTCTTACTAGTGCTTGTACCAAGTCCGGCTATCCCTGCCCGATTTCCAATTATTGTCTCCATTCGTTTTTTGTTGTTTTTTTTGTCTTTTTAATGTTTTTCTTGTGCGGTTCCCTAGTGGATTGTGGCACGTGATTGTAGTTTTCGGCCATTGTGGGTGTTTCCTGCTATCTTTGCTCTATTGATTTATACGGTATTTCTTACCTCTATATACTTGTCCAAAGGCACCTTCCCCAACAATATCTTGTAATGTCACTTTATCATATGGTATGATATTTACAATTTTCTTTCCGTCTCCGTCACCACGTTCAGAGAAAAAATATGTCGGATTTTTATTTACAAAGTTCATTCGATCCAGTAGTTGTACATCTTCACTATTTTTTATTACTTTGTCGTTACGTTTTGATTTTCGTCTGCAGGCCTTTGACCTCTTGACAAGAATAATGGCGACCACAAACAAAAGTAGTAAAACTGATGTAAGGGGTATAAAGATCTTTAACAACAAATTGGCATCAATGTCTGGAATGTCTGCTGCTGTCAGAGGTGTAGGATTCGTCTGAAAAAGATAAGCATTCTTCAAGATGAAGAACAACAACAAAAACTCCATTGCTTGTTTTTACCATGTATTTCGTCTCTTTTGCATATTTGCATTAACTCTACATCACTTCTTTCATCATTTGTAAATAACAAAATACCGATGTCAATGTTAATTTAGATTCTGCATATGTGCATTTCGACAACTTATGTAGATCACATCAAAACATTTGGAAATTCATATATAGAAAAATGTGTAAAATCTGATTGAGAACAAAATACAAATAGAGTCTAAATAGTAAAACCAAAACAGCTAAGGACTAAGAGCAATGCGAGAGGTATTTATTAGTTTTGAACAAAATTTTTTAAAATTAGATATTTCAAGTTCAAAATAAAATCGGTTTTCGGTGATTACCCTTTGGACTAACAGTCAACCAGCAGTTGCATCGACCCAGTGGTAAAAAGTAACAAAATACCAAAGTCACTGTCAATATATTTTGCATGATATGTCCAGATGTAAGTAAGCATCATACATGGCCAAAGAAGAATAACAGATCTTATCCGTCTTTGATATTAGGATTTAAAAGACCACTTTTCAACACGTCACAATATGGAAAACATGACGTCATAAAGCATTAAACGTCATAAGATTCTGAAGTTCGGAAAACTGAGTACTATTTATTTAGTACTAGGGCAATCTCAGAAGATGTATACTTTCCTTAGATCCAGTGAGTCTATGAAATTACAAATCTTGTAAGCATGTACGTATCATTATTTACAGCAGGTATCCGATGATGCTATGGAGGGGACATTCACAATTTACTCACTTGTAGGCAAACGTAGTATATACTAAGCTAAACAAAACGCATATACATTTTGATGTCTTCTCCACTTATAAATATTTCAACTTAGAGGATCTTAATCAGTTCATACACACAGGTACCGTACATAAACATTTTTGCAGAATTTTTTCCCATTTTTTTTTATTTTGAGACCTGAAAATTTCGTTTTGAAACAACATAGAGTTTAACTCATTTGACTGTCTAAAAACTTTGATTCGCTTAATATTGATAAAACAGACAAAGGAAAAAAAAGCCATGATCTGTTTGTGCCAGTTTCTTCACATACAAGAATTTCAATAAGTTTTGTTGAAGGGTTAACAAATTAACATTACTACATCTTACAATTATATTGTAATAAAATTTAAGATTGACTGGGCGGAGTTTGCCTTAAACTTTGAACTGGGGTAAATCTACTTTTTCAGTGTAGAGACATTAGGTGTTAAAAGATTACCATCAAATTTATCATTAATGATGATGTAGTTATTTGTATAGTGAACACTTTTCAAATAACAAATAGTTTATAACTTGTATGCCCCAAGATATAAATAGGAACATTCACCAATCAAACAATTATTGATCTATTAAAAAGAACACTCTGCATTTCATCTGTTGTGCCTATTGATGATTTGGAATGATCAAATCTTGAATGACAAGTAACTCCGCCCAGTCAACCTAAACTTTTCTTACAATATCATTACCTGAGTTTTGTTGTCATGTACAGTTGATGTTGTGTCGTTTACAAAGGGTGTATCAAAACCATTGAAATTTTTATTGTGAATGGGAAAAGCATCCGGTACCCCTTCGACATTGTCTTGCTCTACAGGCCCTGAATTGCATAATATAGTATAAAATTGTAAATGTTTTATCAATGAATCTTATCGATTAATTTAACTAGATTGGCATTCTCTATCCATTTACGGAGTGTTATGTCGGCTATATATTTTTTCAAATATAACCCAATATGAAAAATAATGGAAATGGGGTAAATGTCAAGGAGACAACATCCCATCTCCATGTTAAATCGACATAAGCATGTAAAATCGTTTTTCTATACATTTACAGAAATTAACATCATGGTAAGTAAACAGGATTATGCTTACATTTCGATAAGAGTCGGTTTTAAAATCATAGCATTTGGCATAATTATAATCGATCATTAAATAATCTCTTATTGGGCTTCATATTCGTAGTATTTTGACCTACATTATGCTTTGAATAAAATAAAAACGAATTAAGCGGTTTAAATGCTAAATAGGTTTTTTCAACACAAATACTTATATTAACGGTTTCTATTTCTCGCTTTTCAGAGCCAACCGCGAATATAGCGAAAATTACAACACCGCGAAAAATAATACGTTAAAAATGTCTTAATGAAGAAGAGAAAACAGGAAACACTAACAGTGGCCGGAAATCACAATCATATGCCACAATCCACACGGAAACCACACAAGACAATTAATAAAATGATAAAAGACAAACATAGGCAATAATTTACTTTTGAATATACAACTTTTGTATTTGATACTGACGTGAAAGCTAGTATTGAAAAAAAACATCTTATAATCTGTTAATATTGGACGGTTTAAATGTAAAGCAATAAAACACATTCTTTCTTGGTTGTATTATTTGGATGTGAACATAGATAGTATTGTGATGCCTGTAAGTCTTGTATATAATTGATTTACTCTCAATGTACAGCAGACTTTTGTCAGTGTGGCCGTCCCAACAGCTTGTTTTATATTTGTTATTTATACCTTGTTTTGACGTAGTCTGGGATTTAGGCCTGTGATTCGATAAAAGGCGGTAACGTCATCAAAATGCAATACTGTGTACAGTCATTGTTGACAAACACAGACTGTCATCATATTGCGATGACATTCCCTCTAAATAGGGTAGAACTGTTTTTTCCATTGTGAAGATCACGATTTTTCATCGCTTTGTATAAAAACAGATACACAATGAACGCTGCAAATAGTAATTTGTAATTGTAAATAGTAGCATCTTCTGTTTTTTCATAGATTCGAGGCACCTTTTTTTGTTACCGAATATATCTTATTCAGCATTTAAGGGGTTTCCATTAATGGGGTGGGATTTGGATACGTCTTTATTAAAAAAGACATAACAGTTTCTAATGAAGTAAACAATCTGAGTCAGTAAGCTCAGAAACTTATAAGAACTGCACTCACAAATAATTGTTAACTGCAGTTTTAGATATGTTCAGTTTATACGCTCAACGTAAGAAAGATTATTCATCGATTTCATTACAAATGAAAATTTATTCCAGTCGATCTAAGGACAGTGGTCAGTGACTTCAAGAAACTCTGCAATATAACATCTACACATGTCAAATGCATACCCGATGATTTTTCTAGTCTAGTTTGTATGATTGATATCAATTCTGAAAACAACGGCAGTAGAATACCGAAGGAACAAAGCACAAGATTACACAAATCAAAGTCCAGAGACAAGGCAAAAGCAAGAAC
>MJUU01054343.1:163305-178364 GCA_002080025.1 Modiolus philippinarum | reverse complement strand
GTATCAACGCTGCATTTCCATTCTCATGCAGTGATATCCACTCAAAACTGATGGCATCTCCTACTAGTAACTAAAACACACTGCCATTATGAAAGCTGAATACAACTGATATGACCATCAGGGACCTATAAAACCCTTAAATTTGTGTAAAAATCATTTTAACAACATGACATAAGATCACATTATGAAAAAGAATGTCTACTATTTCTCCCTCTCTAACTTATCCATCATTCATACAACACTCTCACCATTAAAAAAAACAAAAAGTAAATCTTATGAAAAATGTCAGAAAAACAAGTTCCACAAAGGTTTTGTTTATGATACATATCACACCGCTAAATGACAAACTCGAACGCATCAGAAATAAAAGTTCTGAGTAGACGGAAAAATATAAAAGTCCAAGAGACATGGTCCGAAATTCCAAAGTGAAAAAATTGAGTTTCCACAGTAAATCCAATATAATGTAAATCCATCAAAAGCATTGGTAAAATCAAAAGTAGAAATTGTCACGTGGTGAGCGGGCGGTAAAATTTCACAGTTAATTTACACAAAAAATTTTCAATAAGTAGACTTCAAAAGGCACCAAAGCTGCAACGTTGGATCGACTTCGGGATTCTCCACCATGTAATGGAGTTGGGGACACATTCCATCATCTTAAATTTAGATATTTGGGCTCAGCACAAAAGGACGTCCTCTGCCATTTTCAAACATTTATTCAGACAAAGAAATGACGTGACAAACATACAAAACGCGGGAAGGGGAAACAACTAACAACCACAAAGCACATAATCTCCTTTCACACTAAAACTCACGACCATACACAATACAGACATGTAACACAACCCAGTTAAGCCCAATTTATAAAACTATCATATCCATATACAGATATGTACTCATGTCAGATGAAATTAAACTGTGCATTACCACCATCTAAATAATTATTACAAACTATTTGTTCCTTCATTTTTGTTCCAAAAGTGAAAAAAAAAGAATTTGTTTGAACAAAAAATTGTAGTGTTTTCTCCTAACGAAATAAACGTTACAGAACAATTATTTCTAAAGGTAGAAATATTCTGTCAATATTTATTATATTTCTTCCAAATGAACGTATGCTATGCAGAACAAATAAACACTAAAAATTTGGAATAAAAAGCTACACAATACATAGGGAATAATACATGGCAAAATCCGTATCGCATGCCTTATCATCCCGAGTTACCAATATCAGCACGAGGGCCTCTTGCCAGAGGGCTGATATTGGTCCAGGGATGATACGGCATGTGATACGGATTTTGCCATGTATTATACAGTTTATCATATATTTAAACAGAGGACTACTAATCCGAAAAAAGTGTGAAAAACTGAGATCGGTAAGAGAAAATGCATGTTTTTTGTGAAGAGGAAAATTTCAAAATGGGCGGAAAGGACTAGAAGTTTTGAACTAAATCTAACATGTAAAGAAAAATAGTTTGCTAGATTTTTTTAACTGATCCTCACAAAACAATTTCAACCCAAACAAATCTTTGTTATCCTCCCCCACAAATTTTTTTTGCCCCCCCCCCAAAAAAATTTTATAAACAAAAAGTAAAATTGATTTTTTTTTTCGAAAAAAGGTATGTGATAAAGGGTAAGCCATGCGATAAAGGGTATGACGTCATAGTTTGAATACGGAATGATCGTCATGCACTGTATCACATATCCAAAACGTCTGTATCTATTACTAAACATATGATACAAAATCATACAAAAGATGATATCACCATGCTTTATTGAGAGAGTGGTTCATTTAGACCATTGGTGAAGCAATATGACGTAAGAATTAAACTACATTATGTCTTAAAGCTTTATGTAGGAATTATGAGCGTCAGATTTCAGAAGCATTCGATATCCTCAGGTTTTATCCATTTAAACAGGGTTATTTTTTTTGGCACATTTGTCATATTTTCTTAGTCATAGGTCATTTTAAAATGCATATAATAGACTTTGTATAAAATTCTACCAACTTCCAATTATATTTTCGTATCTCATTTGCTATTGCCGTGCCTGTAGATTGTACAGCGATTTTGTCAACAGAGCGAAATTACTGTCTAAAAAACTTATACATCAAGGGTATGCTCAGTCACTGTTGCAATTGTCACTACAGAAGTTTTAAAGTCGTCACCACGATTTGACAGATCATTACAATGTTTCTGTTTCACATATGAGAACAGATATCTTTGGGTAGATCCAGAGTTTGTTACCGGACTGACTAACACCGACTGTGAAGCAGATCGTACTTACCCTTCCGGAGCACCTGACGATACCTCAGTTTATATAGGGGTTCAAACTGCTTTAGTTTTGCGGCGTTCTTGTTCATTTTTGTTTATTTGTAACGTCTTTGTCATACTGTTCCAATTCGTGTTGCTGTGTATTGCCGTGATTTTGGATTTACGATTTTAGAATTTCCCCTTTCCTCGTTCTTACTTCGGTGTTCGTTTGCCGATGTATTGAGGCATACAAACAGCTAATGGAAATTGAAGAAAATCTCTAGAAAGAACTGTTTGGAACAAGAACCCGCCATAATTTTGACGTCTCATTCCAATTCTTGTTACCAAATTTCTGACACTCTTTCTCCCCTAAGCAATGTTAAGATGTATGAAAATACTGATAGAAGCTAAAGAGCCTATAGAATGATGTGTCATTTATGAAACTGGGTGGTGGGATGAACATTAAGAAAATTCTAAAAACTTTATCGCACGTGTCAAGATCATACCTCAAAAACTTATTAATCATTTGTAAACTAGAAGTCAATGTCCGGCACTTTACCTCAATATATAATTCAGCCGCAATTTTTTACAGCCAATCATGCAAGACTTGCTAATAAATGTTATATGTCTTGTTTTTTTCTCAAACTGTATGTCGTCAGAAAAAATTCAGACTATACGAGACTTTTGAGATAGGAACTCTCGTGTAATTGAAGGCGGAAACGATCGCCTCAAATAGCAGTCAAAATGCATGGGTGTTCCGCGGAACACATGTGTCGCCTGCACTATATACATGTATATATTAAAAAATTCCTGTTTTGTGATCTAAGGTAAAAAAAATCAACATTAAAACATATCAAAATACATGGGCACATCTACAATATATATTGATGCATTTTGCAAGTTTGTTTGGAATTTACCAAGCAGTTTAGGAGGAGTTGAGGATAATGGAGGTATACCCTATGACACGCCAATTAGCTAAAATGACAAAGTCCAAAGATAGCTAATAAATTCTAAAAAAAAACATCAAAATTAATCAAAAACTAAAAGCATGGTGCACATCTGCAATACATATTGAAGTATTCCTGGAAGTTTGTATGGAAAGTAGCAAGCCATCTAGGAGGAGTTGCGGATAATGGAGGTATACCCTATGTAGCCAATAAGCTAAAATGTCAAGGTCCAAAGATAGCTAAAAAATCTTAAAAAATCAATATTTATCAAAAACTAAATGCATGTTGCTCATCTGCAATATATATTGAAGCATTCTTGCAAGTTTGGTTGCAAAGTACCAAGCGATCTAGGAGGAGTTGCGGATAATGGAGGTTTACCCTACGACTCCAATAAGCTCCAAAAATAGCTTCAAAAATCTGGAAAAACATAAATGAAGAAAAATTAAATGCATAGTGCACATGTACAATATTGAAGCCTTCTTGCAAGTTTCGTTTGAAAGTACCCAGCAGTTAAGGAGGAGAGGCAGATAATGGTAAAAATTTTTGAGCCATACAGACAGACAGACGGACAGACGGACGGACGCAAGACGATGGATAGTGGTCCCTATGTGTCGATCTTGCACTAGGTGCAGGCGATACAATAAGGAGTGACTGGATTCCTGACCTATTGAAATAAATGTATTTCACCTAAAAAAAAAACAAACAAGTTATGAAATTGAAGTGTATAATTATTGTTTTTCCTACATGATAATTATTCTGTAACTAAATTTTATTGGCGGTAAACAATTAACCTGAAGCGCTACAACAGATTAAACTTAGCTTAACAGTGTTAATTAATTATTGATTCCCTCTCAATTGATCTGTTTATTTTATCGTATAATAAAAAGAACGAACTTTTCCGCTTTGAACACGATTCAAAAGTCCCGTATACACCAGCCTTTCTGGAAATACCTTAAATTATATCAAAACTTTGTGGCCACTGAAAATAGTACAATTGGGCTTTTTTAAACTCCCTTATACAAAGCTCTGTCCTTAGCCGATTTTGGCTTTCTATTAAGATCAGTATTTGTAATTTGTTCTCTATCAGTTTTTAAACATCTTTGAGTTATTGGTTTTCAAAATGTATAGATTTATCTGCACAGAAGAGACATAAATTGTCGAAATGTCAAAATGCAGAAATTAAATTTATAGTAACTTCGGTATTTTATTATTTTCAACAAAAGTCTATACGAACAGACAACTAGGAGTTACCAGATATTGGCAAATCTATAGGGGGTCCCTTGACTTTTTTGAAAAAAAATCATGCATAATACATCGGCAATCGAATACCGAAGCAAGAACGAGAAAAGGACGAATTCTAAAATCATAAAATCCAAAATTACGGCAATTCATATCCAACTCGAATTGAGACAGTATGACAAAGACAAAACAAATAAACAAAAATGAACAAGAACGCCACATAACTAAAGCACTAGCAGTCTGAACCCCTATAAAAACTAAGGTTTCATCAGGTGTTCCGGAATGGTAAGCATGATCTGCTCCACGCATGGCACCCGTCACACAGCCAGCTAGGATATGGTATTGAAAGATCAGTTTGGTGGCTGATTGGTTAATGTCATTTTCTAACCCGTGGACAAAACCAACTATAATCCATGGTAGATGTTACTTCTCTAACCCCCAAAACAGTTCCAAGGTAAAAGTTTGAAAAGCTATGAATCAATCAAGTATTTGGACAATTACATGGATAAATCGGTACCACAAATCACATCAACGAAGACAAAACTAAAGGATTATAGAGTGATATACAAGACAACACAAAAAACTAAAGCACTGACTGTGTGAACTCCCATTGAAAACCGGGAGTATCATCAGGTGTTCCGGAAGGGTAAGCATGATCTGCTCTACGCGTGGCACCCGTCACACTTCCAGTGAAAAGTCCGGTTGTGTCACAGTCGGTGTTAGTCAGTCCGGTAACAAACTCTTTATCTACCCAAAGATATCTTTGCTCCTTTGTGAAACAGAAACATTGTAACGGTCTGTCAAATCTTGGTTACGACCGTAAAACTGCTGTAGTGACAACTGCAACAGTGACTGAACATACCCTTGAGATATAAGTTTTTGAGACAGTAATTTCGCTCTGTTGACAAACTCGCTGTACAAACTATAGGCACGGCAATAGCGAATGAGTTGTAAAATGTACATGCCAAATGCCGGAGATGTGGGAATATTACTGCTCAAAAACGGAAAGTTCACTATTGGAAAGTTGAAACCACCACGCTTGTCGTAAAGTTTTGTTTTCAGACTCCAGAGTTGTCAATGTAGAGGTATAGGTCAAGGTATGATGCTGATGATGGTGTATCAGTGGTCTCTTTAATTTGGAGTTCATTTGGGTATATAAGATGAAGGTTATCCTTAAACTGAACTAAACTGAATCTTTTCTGAACTAGCCCTTGTATGAACCTGGCTTCATACGAATAAAGAAATAAATCTGCTAAAAGTGGCGCACAAGTAGTTCCCATTGGTAAAATTGAGGTTAAATATACAAAAATAACAAATAAAAGCACATGGAATCATTTCATAAAATCCTGATTGATCCCCTTTAGAAGGATAAATCCGACAGTGCTGAACATATCAAGTTTACATAATTATTAATAGCAAAATCTAGAAATGTTATAGAGACAAAGGTTAAGTTTTATTTTGTTAGAAAAAAGAGCTAGAAAATAGTGAGAAGTAGAGGGATATCTTCAAGCAGTTTATATCAATCAAAGGAAATCTGTTGCCAAATCCAGAATGTTTCTATATTATTGAGATAAACGACAGAACTTCCCTTAATCTGAACCCATATCAGAACCTCTGTCAGAGACCATTTCATATTAGTATACCTTTTGAAGTTTAAAGAATTGTTTTACTTAACCAGATCAAAAGGTCCATGCCCGGTAGTTCGACTTAATAGTCTCGTATGAATGTATTTCATTCATAACAACATACTGACAATCTCTTTAAAGCATCGGAAATCGTTTTGTGATATTTGATTTCAACAGCTAATTATCTCCAGCAGAACTCTGTTCGACTAGAAAAGCTAAAAATGCTTTGTGAATCTGCTGTCTGAGTTATTAAACCAACGCCCACTGGCCATATAAATGTACTGGGTCAGTGGTACATGTATAAATATAGAATACGAATATTAACAGGAACCAAGAATTATTTCAGTTTGGCGTAAAAGCAAATATAAGTTATCACTGCAGAGTGAGAAATTATAAAAAATTCCTTCAAAGACACATTCAAAAATATAGACAAATTTCCAATTTCATTTTATGAATGAATTGCCCCGATTGACCTGGGGTCAATCGGAGTAAATTGCGTCACGTAACATTGTGACGTCCGAAAATCTATATTGTGACGTCAAAAATTTCCGGGAAAATTCACCAGTTGGAAACTGGTCTATTACGTACAACAGTTAAGGATGTATTCTCCTGAGGTTTCAGTCTCTTTGAAATCTCGTTTATGAATAATTCTTAAAACTTGCCTTATGAGTAAAATATTTATTTATATCATATAATGATATTCCCAAATGGTGTCTACATATTATGTATGTTCAACCAGTAGTTTTCGAGAAATGAAAAATTCTAATTTTTTTACCAAAATTGACCATTGATCTTATTCATATGATTTCTTTTCTAAAGTCTTAAAGATATTGTCCAACTATTTAAAAATGTTGAGTTTTGATACTTTAGTTGATGGAAATTTTAAAAAATCTTGCAATTTACAGATTTTACGTTGTCTTGAATTTGACCCCACAAAGCAACATTTTCGTTCAAAACTTGCTTATATCAACACGGGAATATGTTTTTATTGGTGATACTTCTTCAGATTAACGAGATCTAACTATCTGGATACTTTGACAAAAAACTTGATGGTAGAAATCAATATTTGTGCCATAAATGACCCCAAAATAGGTCAAATTTGATGAAATTTGCACAAATCCTCCAAAAATAGGGGTTTTCAACTAATGATAGCACAAAAATATGCATTTCTCTTCAAAAATGATTTTTTTCATGGTCTAATTCGAGGACAACATCGGAAAAACAATGACATAGCATGAGCACGGCACAGAAAAAAAATGAAGACACACAAGAAAACTGCATATAACCTGTATGGTTTAAGTCTTTCTTCTATTTACTTAATATTTTAAAACAGTATTTAATAGACACCAGTCCATTGTAGGAAAATGTCAAATTTCGGTCCAAATTGTGATTCATGTTTCTTTTATTTTTCTTGATATTGGGATTATCATTTCTTTTTACTCTCTGTGACCAATAATTAATTAATTAGGTAAAGATATCAGTAATATTCTACATCAAAACGTAGGCCTTGGGGAAAAACGGTAGTTCAGCGGCGATCACTCCTTGATCCGATAGACGACAGCTCGGGAGACGACACTATGCATGAATTTGTTTAATTTGTTTTCTTTTCGCTTTCTTTGGAAAAATATAAGGCGTGTTTATATCAAACAGGTCGTAGCAACGTGAATTGAATCAAGTCGCCTAATTCTGAAATCGCCTAAAAATTTTCAGAAATCACAAAATATCATTTCAAAAGTCACCTAAAGTAAGTTTGGAAGTCGAATTTTGAACAATCAGTATGAATATGTGGACACGGATCGTGTCAGATTGAGTTTTTAAAGTAAAGTATTTTTCTTTGAATAAAAGCCTACGTTTTGATGTAGAATATTACTGATATTTTTACCTAATTTTATGGACATCAATATCTTAGTTACGTAATATATGGATTAAATTGTTAAAATGTGAAAAAAAGAAACATTTGTTTGTTTTAAAGACGTAAAGAAAATGCCTTCAGTTACACCACAGCGTTGCTATTTGCAAGTATCAAGCATTTTGTTACTGGTTCGATGTTTCTGCTCTTGGATTTATAGACCTCGAGGGTATCGCCAGCCTAGTTGTTCATTATTTTGGCAATGACCAGATAATCAGCATTCTTGGAAAAGTAACAATTATAGCTTTGATTTTGAAATTTGATAAAGTAAATGTGAACCGAACTGTCAGTAAAAAAAACGAATACTAGTTATCCAAAGACAATGACGCCATCAGAAACGCATGACATCAAAAAGGACGAGAACTTTAGCGGTAAAAACACATATTTGTATCTGATTTTAGTTTTACTTTTAGCTCTTCGAGATTTGAATATTTGAATTCTGGTGTTTTAAATGTTTTAATTCTATCTGTATTAAAGACACATAGCCGAAGTTGACAACTGGAGTACCTAAATTTACTTAACAGTATGTATTTTATGATTTAGTGCATTCCTAAAATTTCTGCAGTCAAGACGTGCAAAACGATACGTATATACGCATACAAGATATTTTGCAAAACGACACAATATGTATACGGTATCTTATACGCGTAACGTGTCTCAAGTATAAATAACAAATAACCCATTCTAAAATTATGCAAATAGATAAATAAAAAAAAATGAAACGATATTAATGATGATAATATTAACATTAATAATAAAACCCTATATTCTTTTAAAAATAACAATGTTTTTTACACTAATTGCACTTTTTTTAACATAAATTTCATACAGAACTTTTTCCGCGTCCTTAAAACAACAAAAATAACGTAATTTTATGACATTTTTCTTACCTTGTTCATCATTCATCATTTTTTTTTTTGAATTTCTTATTATTTTTATCCGTTTAAATCACCATTGTTGTAGATCCCGAAGGAAATGTTATTTGATACAAAAATTCGTTTATTCCGCATAGCTTCAGTAAAGTGCTAATTTAATGTTCAAGTAGTAAAATGTCGATAGTTGTAAATTATCGCTTTATGTTCAAAACAACTTGTTTCGCTCAGCTGTTAATTACAGGTGTGCCGTTGAAGTGTTCATTTCAAAGCAAAGCTTTCGAACTATTCGGAAAACATTTTTAACATAAAACACTAGTTTCTTGTTAAGAAAAGCTTTAACGTGTATTGCTTCATTGATAATTATTGGATTTGTGTATTTCCTGAACGGAAGAAATACAATCAACTTTTATTACTCTTTTTCTTCCCTGTTGAGCCTTTCTCCATCAAATATATATGCCTCACTGTACAAAGCTTCAATATGATTGAGACAAATATGTTTACATCCAAAGTGCCCCCATTATCATCCCGATACCTCGTTAGTAAATCATAGAGTATGTAACGCATTGCGTAAAATATCAATTAATTTAGTAAGTTCTGTGATCTGTTAATTTATGTAAAACATCTATAATTCAGAACAGTAAAAATGTTACATTAGAAATGATCGTTAAGAACAACACTGTTTTCACAGTAACTAGATAGGAAACAGGTTATCAAATATTTTACATTTTCGGAAAGAAGTTGAAAAGGCCGAAATTACCTTCTTTCGGAATTTAATGATGACATACAGTGCATTATTTCGACATATTTTTGAACAAATTTTATTAATTTATCAAAGGACTAAAACATACTGATTTTGAAAAAACGGAAGTCAAATGCCGAGAGAACATAGTACTGACAATTACAAAAAACAAAGTCCAGAGGCATTGCTTAAACGAAACCACAGTAACGCTATGATATTAGACATCAAAGTCCAGAGGGATGGCCAAAACGAAACCACAGTTACACTATGACATTAGACACCAAAGTCAAGAGGGATGACAAAAACGAAACCACAGTAACGCTATGACATTAGACATCAAATTCCAGAGGCATTGCCAAAACGAAGCCACACTAACACTATGACATTAGACATCAAAGTCCAGAGGGATGGCCAAAACGAAACCACAGTAACGCTATGACATCAGACATCAAAGTCCAGAGGCATTGCCAAAACGAAACAAAAGTAACACTATGACAATAGACAGCTACAAGACACAGAAATGAAAACAATATTCAAAACCAATTAAGTTACTCAGTGTGAACTCTCTTAACCGAGAATGGCATCAGGTGCCCCAGGTGAATCACGGTCAATGTGGGGCCTCTAAATGACATTGTGAAGGGCGCAAATCGTGCTTATCATTTAAGATTTGATGATAATAACTTTATTCGAATTTATTTTACCTCAGTGAGTTTTGCGGCTCTTTGTTTCTTATTTGTTTCTCCTGTCGGATCACCATTTTAATGACCATATTATTTTTGATAAAAATATGATAGAATTCGGAGTAACTGCACATGAGACAAACCCTTTAGAAATACACGGAAGAAACCAAGTAATGAAGCAATGCTTTAATTGTTGTTCTTCAACTTAAAGTCCATATGAGGCCTTCCAAAATGAACTTTGCGCATATCCTTTGCATCGTTATTTTTTGTAATTTTCTCATCAACTTGCAGTCGCGGATTTAGGCCCCCCTTAGGTTGGAAATATTTAAAATTCCTAGGTTTTTTTTTCGGAAATTGGGTTCCGGGCCCCCCTTCTTGAAGTCAGCAAAATTCCCGTTCCCGTTTATAAGCATTTTATTTTCCCTTTGAAATTTTCATTAATTTTTCTTGCAAGTGAATGGGTTGTAAATCATCAAAAAGGGCCTATCGTAATATAAGATGAACTTACTATCGCTACCATTGAAATCTACTATGAGGAAAAAGGGGTCGGAGGGTCATAATCAGTGTTTAGCTTTGAAGGGATATAAAAAAAAATTAAGTCTTGATTGCAGGTAACGTGTATATTTTCAGCCGTATGATGATGAATGATAGTTTTGCCGATTTTTGCTATGTTGTCTCCTGTATTGATGTATATAATTTTGATTTCTAATATTAGGTATAAATCTTTAATATATCACCTTAACAATAGATTCTTTTTCAATACACTCCTTCCACAGTGAAACTTCTAAGAACTAGTAGGTGTTTCAGGCTGAAGTATAGTGTTATTTAAGTCAATTTTTTATATTAGGGTTCAAACTATATAGCACTGCTTCTGTAAAACAAACTGTAATGTATGAAAGAATACGCTTTCTTGAATGTGGAAGGAAGGGTCGTTTGTGTTTGAATAGTTTTTCACGTCAACTTAACGTCCCTTCAATAAACCCATTTGTCAGTGACTACTATCAACATACAGTAGGTGTTTCTGTTTCCGTATAAAGTCCTTTGTTTAAAGGCGCAGTCGTTTTTGGATAATAGAATTTCCGATACAAAAATAAAATGGCTTTATACAAAACAAAAACCACGCTATTTATTAATAAAGGTATAAGCCTTTTTTCAAATGATATATGAAGTTGAAACTGGTTCTTACTCGTTTAGATAAATTTTCATATTCAACATATTTTGAATAAGGTCCCTCCAAATCTATTCTCGTTGTTTATCATTTATCATTATAGAAAAAGATGACACTACTTTATCTCGATTATTAACATATTTTATGAACTTAACTCTCGAATATTAAATTTATGAATATTAAAATGCTCGGCAAGCCTCGCATTTAAAATTTTACAATTTAACCATCTCTAGTAGATAAAATATGGTAATGAATGGGATCGTGTGATGTAATCTATATTTATCGTCAGAAATTAAGAAAACGCCGTGGCATTATTTCATATTTTATTTGAAAATTGCAATATTTAAATTTTAGAAAATTTTGATTAGAACCAAGGCGTATCTACCTCGTGCATATAGACTCTGTCCTTGGCATATTTTGCTATTTCATTTTGAGTGATATTTCTCTATCTTGGTGTTCAGAATGTTTTATTATGATCTACTCTGTAGAAGTATCAGTTGTCGAAATGCCCATATGCAGTAACTAAATTTACATTAACTTGTAGATTGTTCGATCGCAGTCGTTATTGTGATATTTGAACTTCCGATACAACAATATCATGGTTCTACTAAAACAAATCATGATGTGTGTGAGTGAAGTTTTAAGAAATTTAGAAGCGATTTTGGTCGAAGTCGATATCGTTTAAGGTGGGGTGTTATTCCTCTGGGATATTACATGTATACAGTGTAATCCTCTCTTGAAGTTAAGCGATACTAGTCCTGTTACTAATTATTTGAAAATATACAATAATGCTAGATTACATTGGTATAAAACTTAGGGATATCTTTCTCTTGTGCAAAATTCTGTCCTTAGCTTATTTGGGAGTTATTTATTCTCTTTTTGTGTATTTGTTCTACATCAGCATGTTCATAGGTTTTGATTTGTAGGTCTTTTAACGTTTTGTTTTCGAAAATGATTGCTTGGATGTCTTCCCATCAAAAATTCTTATCCCAAGCTCCTTGTTGAAATATGACAACACGTGGATTTTTATGATTAATACTCCGATTTATGTCTTTTCAAAATAACAGTCAATTATTTAGTTAAACAATAATTGAGGTTAAAGCAATTTCATATTAACCGGCTAATCAGGTACCATGTATTTAAAAGCTAATAAACGTCTACAGAATTATATCACTTCCACATCATCACCCAGACGATCTGCACACTTCTGTATAACCTTGTTATAAAATGGCTGTTACGTCAACACCTTTCCAGAATGTCTACCTTATTAAGTCTGAACCTCTTTTCACACTACTCGCCATATCAGTTAAATGGATTCAGAGGAAGTCGAAGGAGTCATCAAATCAATTACAAATCATTACTGTAACGACCGAGAGGGGAAACACTTTGATAAATAAGATTATGTTCACCTACTATTTAAGCGTCGTGTTATTAATGAAAAGTTGTTAAGCATTTCCTTGTTGTTGCGTAGGGAAAAAATAAAAGTGACAACAGGGAGAGAGCAGTAAGGAAAATCCGTAAAACGTAGGACAGAATCGAGAAAATACCACTCAACACAGAGCATTTTAAGCAAGCCATCATATTCTCGACTTGGAACGGGAATTTTATAAATAAAATGGTGCAAATGGTGCAAATAGAAAATTAATTTCAACCTTTTAAATGCATTAAATGTCTCCGTTTCAATAAGGACAACAACAATAAGTATGTCGTATTTAACTTTAGCGACAGCAATATATGTAACAGTGGTTACACTTAGATTTCGCAAGTACCCGGTAATATGTATTTGTTAATTTATTCCACTTTGAAACGGTCTCTATAATATATGATGTTCTTTCCTCTGGGGGTCACTTCAGATATATGATGAGATAGGGATGAGCCACTGGAATAGGTACCTTTTTACTTGCTTCATATAATATGATAAGGGTATCAAATTGTGATGAAAATATGTGATAAGGATGGGGAATCTCAGATGGAACATGTCAACTTGTTGCATCTACATCAGATATTGTGTCATGTACATTGAAAAGGTGTCATTTCACTTATTTTTGGTTAAAAGTTAGGATTTTTTTGTTCAATTTAACTGTTTTCATCCAAACATATGACAAGGTATATTATGTGGTTAGGTTTACATTTTTGCTTAAAATATGGGATAAGGTCACCATTTTTGAGATTCTTAATATATGATAAGGGTGGGGTCCTGATGTGCCAGCGGCTCACCCCTACCAAAAAATTTATGAAGCGACCACCTCCCCTCCCCCCACCCCCGAGTTCTTCATCTTTCTTCATGTGATGGTAAAAAAATGCTATTATCAACCGGAGTTAGATCGAATTCGATAATTATATGTTCGTTTCGTATTCACATATTTGTGGTAGTTTTCCTGCTTTCAGCAAAGATTTAACTCAACCATGACAAGTTATGACACTGCAAGCACGTGTTCAAATTCTAAAAATGTTACACATGCAACCTCTCATTTGCGGTTGATATGGTAAAAAATAATTCACATTAAGGCCAAATTGATTATGACGTATTCATGTGTTAATATAGGGAATAAACGCCAAGAGCTCTATAAAAAGCAAAAATCAATTAAAGGTTGTAACCCAAAACCTCTCTAGAAATAACCACAGATAATTTAACGAATAATTAAATATTTCCTATTATAACGTCTGTACATTATAGTCAGGAAACTTTGGATGAATCCAAGATCAAGTCATGTCATTTTGTCAAGACCAAATAAATTAAATGTAAAATCGAAATTACATGATAGATTGAAATGTGTATTACAGCTAATGTCAAAACTTTCGATAAATGAAATGAATGAAGAATTAAGAAGATACTTTAACTAAAACTACCATAGTGTTACTATATACATATTCAGATTATATGGCCTAGATTCACAAATAACAAATTGTACTTTAATTTCTTGCATTAAAAAATATTCACATCTTTTGTAAATTATACGAAATCTGACCTGCTGAGCAGCTTTTAACAAGTTATTTAAAAAAAAAGAAATGTAAATACTTTGTTCAGTACATAAAATGTATCCTTTTCACTTCAGACAATTAGTTCTTTTCAGCTTGGCATCTTTTTTAAAATTCATGTGATATGCCAACCTCTTCTTGTGGACTGTTAGTCCCAAGGGTATCTACCAACCAATTAGTCAGTAGTTCCATCTCTGGCCCAAAAAGCGATTTTATTTGAAACTTGCAATTTCTAAATTTCTAAAAATTACAAACTAAGGACTATCTCCTTAATATAAAACTTATTGCCCAGCTTATTGTAGCATCCATTTTAATCCTAATGCTGATATGTTTCGGTAAAGTTTTACTTATGAAACACTTATCCAACAATCAGCACCAGTCAAACCTTACAAGTGAAAAACATAATAGTTCACATTTGTTTTGCAAGACGTACTGAGTTTTAAAGCCTTAATGTCAAAGCTAAATTAATATTTGATAAAACGTAATATTGGATTGTTCAAAAGCATTATCATTGCAATGCTTTATTTTATCAAAAATAAATAACTGTTGACATTTGAAATGACGAAAGAGAAATATATCATTTTGGGGATTAAGCCGATACATTTTCTTTATAATAAATAGATTGATGTAATATATAGATTTTGTCATTTTT
>MJUU01054343.1:137610-150706 GCA_002080025.1 Modiolus philippinarum | reverse complement strand
AAAAAAATCTGACAATTTCACTTCAAAACTGGGATGCAACTTACTTCTCATTGTACTATGGGATAACGAAAGAATAATTTTCGTGTATCCATCTAAAATTGGATCAGATGAGTTGATGATTCTACGTGAAGTCTAGCCTCTCACTGATACTATAATTTCTAGCATAAGGGGCAATAAAAAGGAAAAGAACGTCTATGTATGGGAAGTTATACAAAAGATGTGCTTTACTTTTTTACCTTTCAGGATGGTATGTATAAATTTGCATTGTAAGAGAAATTCAGGGCGAATCAAATACTCCATAGCTGAATTAAGATTCCTATTGCAAGATGTTGCGCTCTTTATTTCAATTTTTCTGATTGATGCCAATATTAAAGTGTTGTTTATTTAAACTGAATTACTTCCTCGTGCGGGAATGTCATAAAACACGTTATATTTGAGTAAGATTTGCTATGAAATACTGTTAAATAATTTAGACCACATTCAGTAATGTTTGTATATACTACTCCTTTGTAATTGAATGCAGTGACATTATTATAATAAATAGACTCTGGTGCAATGAAAAAAATACAAAAAAGTTTAAAATGAAGTTCCACTATTGTTTCACCCCGTTATTAGGTTTTGATGCAGCTATATGACTTTCGAAGGATTTCCCCCATTTTAAAATGTGATAAAGAAAAGGGAATACATAATTCTTCCAACGTTGACAAAATCTGAGACATGCTGAAGTAACACGTAGACTTTTAAAGTACAAAATAACCTTGATAACAGATTATACATTCTGCGTTGATGTCTAGTATGTTATCTTTCTACATTTCCATGAAAATAATACAGAATTACATTAATATCTAAATTTATAGCAATATACATAATGTAGTGAATTTCTCGCCATGATTAGGAATAGTTTGATTCGGAGGAAATGGAATTGTCATTTGGCAGTAACATAACGATAAATACTATGGACAAGAATAATTGTTGTAAATTATTCAATTAGTAAAGAAAATTGTTCGTCTGTATAAGGAATCTGACAACAACCTAACAGTTCATTGTCCCATGTACCAATACTAAGGTCATATATAAGCCTGAGGATAGCAGTCTCATAAGTCATGTTGGCATCAAAGGTTTTACATAATCGAAGAAAAATACCAACATTTCCATGTGTTCACCGGTAGATCTAGCCGTCTGAAAAAGATGGACCTTTTTCAATCGGTAACTTAATTAATTTTAACAGTCATGACAATTTTATCTGACTTAAAAAAATCAACGATGTTTAGAATATTCTACAGTAGGAAAATAATCTGCAAAGCTTTTTTTATATCCAAAGAATTCCGCTCATACCAGTGCTACAAACTGTAGGGCCATATTTAACTTACTTAAATGTATGAGAAAAAATCATTGTTCAAGGCCTAATGCTGACTTTAAGATGAAGAATAGCAATTAAAGCATTGTGAACAGCAATAAAAGCGTTGTTCCTTTGCTTGGTGATACAAAGCTTTCTAGAGACTTTTTCTCATATGCATTTACTACATATCATTAATTGTTTATTAAAGAGATTTAAAGAGTATGACTGCTGGAGGAGAGAAATGATTTTAATCTGCAATGCATAGGTTTTCAAAGTTTTATTAAAGAAAACAGATAGACACATAGTCGATATGTTTAAAATCTAGGATTGCACAAATAATCTTCCATATGAACAAAAAAGGGCAACAGCAGCCAGACATATCTTTCCATTAAGGAGGCCCACCGTATTTTGATTCAATTTCCAAATTCAGATACTGCAACTATTTATCACATCGTTTTTTTGTTGTTTTTATTTTGGCCAGTTATCAGCTTATGGAAATTATAACGATAGTAAACTATAACAGCATACTACAATTTAGGGTGTGGGAATCTTCAGTGAACATTGACTTAAAATATTCCTGATTTTGTCTATTGATGTTATGTTCCTTTTTTTATTTTCTGATTCTTTTATCATTTTAATCTCGCTTTGTATTACGTTGAATTACGTTACATGTAGTTATGTAACAAAAGCCTAAAGCGCTACTAGTAAATGATTTTAAAGTAAACTGTTTTCGTCATTACTTCAACCAAAAAAGGAATAATAGTTTCCAATGAAAAGACATGAAGCTTTTTATATGTTACACAAAATTGCATTAAGTTCATAATAACTCCTTCGCTTTTAGATGCAAGTTATTAGATCATTGTAATGAAACAAGGATGGATATCTTAAATTTACTCTGGGACGCATCTTTTAACAGATATTTTCTCGTAGACGTGAAAATAGAATTACGGCATCACTTATAATGATGAAAATGGTAGTATAATGTTGAAGGAAGACAATAAAAATGCAGCAATTTTAAAGTATGTTGACCAATAAGGGGAACAACGAAATAGTCAAGGGCGACAATCTGAAGGGCAAAAACACAAATAGGGGAGTACTGTACACCTTAATCGTTCTGAGATGGTAATAGTAAGGATATGTGAATTTAAAACTGTAAGAGAGTATAACCTTTACCAACGATAATTTGAGTGACATTTACGATATATATAATTATCATTCTCCCTGTGGTTATATAAGCCTGCAGAGCCTTTCCGCAAAAGCCATATCTGGTTGACCCGGATATATCAGAGGTTGACCTATATATATTAAGCGATTCTCCCAAAGTTTCAAAGGCAATAACTTTTATTCATGTTTTCACATGAAATCAAAAGGATAAAAAACATTTGTTGTATTTGCTCTTTCCTATTAGGTATTCAAAACAGAATTATGATTACACAAATAAATAAACTAGACTTCATAAAAATTGTGGAAACTGGGTCGCTGATATATCCTGCAGAGCTTTAACGTTTTCACACTATGACTTCATAAAAGTTCCAAGGAACGATAGAATAACGTAACAACCAAAGGTTGCTGCAACATTCCAGATCGACATTATTTCGAGTAGTCCGGTCGAAATATTAATCCAGTTGCAAAACCTTTGCCGATGAATTGCTTAAAAAAATTCAAAACATGTTTTTGAAACTGAGAATTGTTGGAAAGGCGGTTATGACATGTATGTCGAATTCTCCGCGCAACTTTGGGAGAATTTGAAACCTCAGTTCAATAAATACATATCTAAAATACGAAATAAAGGATGATAAACAAGTTATCGGCCTTTTGACAGCTGATGTAAAATATCATCCGCTCGCCAGAATATGAAGTTCGGGGCTCGGTCGCGACGCTCACTCGCCCATGTGCTTCATACATGTAATCTGGCTCACGGGTTGATATTTTACGATACATACCCGTCATGAACCCGATACTTGAGCATTATTGAAACTAAGATCGTATCAACATCAACAAGCTGAACAGACCGAATTAAATATATTTTACTATATTGGGAAATTGGAAAATTATTTGTCTAAAAATCATCTGCCAGCTACAGGATTATATACCTTTTTCAAAGGTTACCACTTTATAGAACATTGGATGTAATGATGTAATCTGAAGCATAAATATCATTAAAATGGATGACAGATATTAAGAAGACAGACATAAAAACTATATCAATCATAAACTTCAAACAAAAAACATATTCAAACCTTGCACCTTGACAATTATTTTACGAATCGAACAAGAACAAACTCTAAGTTAAATAACAAAAAAAAAAATAAAAAATAAAATAACAAATTCTAACATATCACATAGGATCAATACTAAAAGAAAATAATTCTTTCAATACCTCAAATACCAACTGTAACCTTTCACCGGAAATATTATATTGCAAATAGAAAAAAGCAAACAAACAACCTTGCAATGCGAACCGTAATACACGCGAACTCTAAATTTGCACCTTTTAACTAGCACCTTAAATAAAAAATTAAACAGTGAAAGTTTAGCCGAATCACCGTATTACTAATAAAACTCGGTGATGTTGCGTTTTAACACAAATTAGCAACAAATAGGGTAAAGAAGTACATACACCTAATATTTATTTAGTTACTCATCCAATACATCTATGACAAAATTGATAAGCTACACCATTTTCAGCCAACCATTATACATAAATACCATTAGGCCTACAAAGAAAATATTCACAGAAATCCATCAAATCACACACTAAATGGGTACAAGAGTTAATTTTTGTATGGGTAATTCGTTACTCACTGTTTAACTCAACCCCAATTTAAGTCATTATTATTGTATTGATAATCAAAAATATATAATCAAGTACAGGTCTTGGAAACTAACAATTTACATTTATAACTGGCATGTTAAAAAGAGAGTGGACAGGACTACAAAATCATGCTACTAGTGAGGACGTCTTGAACTAAGCTTCTTAACCCGACCAGAAAGTAAAACAACTGCATGTCTGGGACACACGTTTTATACAGAATGTTTGATGTGGCAATACTCTTGACAAGGTCTTCCAGAAATAAATTACATGTACTTTCAAGTTAAATCTAGGATAACATTGGAATCGAGGAATCATTTACTGTATAGCGGGTTATTTTCGCGGGTCAAAAATTTCGCGGATTTGACTGGAAAATGTATGGCAAAAATTTTAGCGTTTTCAATTTTCGCGGATTATCAAAGATCCTATATTTATCCTAAGAATACATAGAATATTCGCGGAATTTATTTTCGCGATTTAAGTCTGTCCGCGAAAATACGTAAAAATTACCCGCTATACGGTACATCATTTGTCGAATTTGGAGGTCGTGTTTTCCAACAGACAATGGGGATTCCTATGGAAACAAACTGTGCGCCGCTTTTAGCTGACCTTTTCCTTAACTCGTACGAGGCCAAGTTTTTACAAGGGCTTATTCAAAGAAAACAAAAACATTTAGCCCAGTCCTTTAATTTCAGCTTCCGCTACATAGACGATGCACTTTCTCTTAACAATCCTAAATTTAAGGATTATTTACATCAGATCTATCCAAATGAGCTTGAAATTAAAGAAACAACTGAAACACCTACTGAAGCTTCGTACCTAGATCTTTTATTGTATATTTACGAAGATGGACAATTGAAATCTAAGCTATATGACAAGCGTGATGATTTTAATTTCCCCATTGTGAACTTTCCCTTTCTTAGCAGCAGTATACCTACCTCTCTAGCCTGAGTGTACATTTCACAGTTGATTCGTTACTGTCGAGCTTGTAGTTTGTACAGTATTTTTTTAACAGAGCAAAACACTGTCCTAAAAGCTGCTTAGTCAGGGATTTGTTCAACCTTTGTTAATTTCATCCCTCAAGAAATTCTATGGCCGTCACCATAGCGTCATTGAAAGATATGACGTGTCAGTATCCCAAATGAAAGTGGACATTTACAGCTAGATTCACGTCTTCGCAGATTTGACTACCGACTTTGACATTTTCCCGGATTGAATCACCCACAGTGTGACGGGTGCTGTTAACAGAGCAGGACATGCTTACCCTTCCAGTGCACCTGATGTCACTCTCAGTTTCAATGGAGTTCACACTGTGAGTACCTTTGTTCTGAATGTTGTAATTTCTGGTTCTGTGTTTTGTATCTGTCTAACGTCATTGTTTTTGTGTCTAACGTCATTGTTTTCTGTGTTCTCGTTTTTGCCCTGTCTTCGGACTTCGATTTTTTGTGAATTTCACCCCTTTGTTTCTTCGGTATTCTACTGCCGTTGTTTTACAACAGTAACATCGGTATTTTGTTATTTACAAATAAGATGAATAACACCTTTTCATTTTGAACCTGACAAATTGCATTTGGAATGGATATCTAACTTTACCATACACAGGAAACGAACAGTACAAATAAAAAAGAAAAGCAAATATCTAACTTGAAACACAACATGGACATTACCCAGTACATTACTAGATTACATTTGTTCTTTTTCCAGTGCACTAACATTCTGAATCGACATACTACAATTGTAATTTGGTATAGTGCCATCAATTGGTAAATTTCTGATTGTTACATGTAGTGTCGACTTTATTTCAGCCTTGTTTTTTTTTCGTTGGCACACTAACCTTGCTTATTTTAGATTGGTATGTTATTCATTTTCCCCTAGGTTTTATTTAACATTTTCACTCCACTGAAATAATTGTTTCCTGACCATTAAACGTTTTAGTGTTGATGCGAACGACCTTTAAAACAATCCCTTGATATTAATTTACTTAAATACGTATCTAGTCTTCAGATTCAATGTTATTGCCGCATTAGACCTGGATGTTTTTACAAGACTGTTAAATGACATAATATAATATTTTTAAAACGAACTTTTCCATGAAAATAAGAATGAATAACCACATAGTAGTAAAATTCAGGATCATACTTACGATTATTTCTCACTATATTTTGATGCCAAGTTTTCTTACAATCGACTTGATCATTATAAAGTTGAGATAAGTGCTTTTTGTTTGTTTACATTTTATAATCGTGCACTAACCTGAGACACCAGTGCTTTTGTCGGGCAACAGATGACAGTGATTGCAAGAGCACTTTGCCATTTTAAAATGTGTGTTGACTACCCAATATCCATGACCAAGAGAGACATGAATGTAGCGTTGTTCGACATTAAGCAAAGAATTCCGCTGAAACCGGTGCTAGGACCGTCTTACTATGACATATGAGCAAAGTACATTTTTGAAGGCCTCATGGTGACTTCACAATGAAGTAAAACAATTAAAGCCTTGTTTTTTTTTGTTTTGTTTTGTTTGTTTGTTTGTTTGTTTTTTTTTGGGGGGGGGTGCTTCCTTTCTTCCTTGCATGTGTAGAGACTTTGTCTCATGTGCATTTACTCTATATCCTTTCATCGTTTATGAGGTAATTTGTTATTTATATGAAACAGAATAGGTTGTTCACAGGGACAACAATAATGTAAAAATATATCGGGATATCCGGATATTGTCTGTGTACGGTCACTTCAATTGTATTTCCTAGATTGATATTAACCTCGTATATCTACAATCAAAATGACAGTATACCCCCAGGAAAATTTCATAAATCAACCAATAACGTGATAACTCAAAACAAATGTCCATTGGCTTAATAATTTGATAACTACAATATGATATGATGCTTGCGTGTTGTCTTGAAAAACAATCTCGAATGAAAAGAAACATACTCAAAAGTACATAGTTCAAAGAAGTGTCTTAAATCTTAATATATAAGTATGGTTCTAAATACCAAAAAAAAACAATATTATGTTTAACAACAATTATCATACAGTGCCTTGTACATAGCTAAACAAAAATTGGTCAGGGAATTACCCTGTTTATGTGGAGTAGTCAATTCATAATTTGGAAATCCTGACTGCGACCCATTCTATACAAACGGTGTAGAAAATAACAACACTGAACGCAGTAAATATACAAGACCCTTTAATAGACTTTAGAAAAAGAGCAAATTCATTAGAGGTCGTATAGAACGCTAAATTTCCTGTCCCAACACCTGTTGTTCCTGTTCCTTTTTTAGCTCGTTGGGAAGAATTCCGTAGAGCTATTTTCATACCCAAGGCGTCAACGTCAATATCAGCAAAGCTTTAACCTTGTTTGTGAATGAAGACCAATTTTTGCGCCTGTCCCGAGTCATGAATATGTTGGTCATTGGCTTGTTTTGTCTTCTTATAAAATTTTAGTCTCTGGATATTTGGGTTATTGGATGTGGTTTGTTCCAATTGCTTTATTTACCTTTTTACCTTTTTGGGGCCATTTTGGGCTTGATATATGGTGTGAGGTACGTCACTGTGTTGCAAACCGTACGGTGACCCCTAGATGCTTTGTTTTGGGTTGTTTTAACCTGGATATGGGATGTTGTCTCCTTGACATTACCCCATTTCCTTTCTTTTTGATACTTAAGAGCTAGGATGTTGATATTTGGTATGTGACTCCCTTGTGTGTGATACAATAGTTGTACATATTTTGAACTTGACCTTGCTGTTATGGAAAAAAAGACAAAAAATCTTTGACCTTACGCCTCTAGAAGGTAGGCTTTTAATAGTAGAGTGTTCATATTTGTGATGTAACTTCCTTACTTCCCGTATACTTACACTTGCCATGCAAGGGGCTAACTTGAACTTACATTGAGTTTTTAGCAAAACTCGTTGTTGAAGACATGTGACGTTAAGATTGATAACAACAATGAAAGTGTGTTGTTTAGTTTTTAGCAAAACTCGTTGTTGAAGACATGTGACGTTAAGATTGATAACAACAATGAAAGTGTGTTGTTTAGTTACTTGGTTTTAACATGTACAAGAGGGGACAACAGGAAACATCTACAATGGCTAAATTATAATCACACGCCATATTCTGCCAGATAACCACACCGAAAATACTCAAATAAGACAAACGACAAAGGTAAACAACGAAAGGAACTCCGGACAGCCGGACTTTGCGAGCCAGAGGTAGAGTTAAACCGGTTTATGTGTACCGTAACTTCCCCTTTATCTGTCCCGTTTCCCTATAGTAAAACAAACATACGAAAAAAACCAATACATGTAGACTATTAACTCCATGACCACATTCTTGAAAGGAGAAAGAATGACAATACGTAATTTTGAAAGATGGTTCAAGGGTTTCTCGCCGCTAAAATACCGGCTGACTCAAGGAGTCTAGTCTGCTGGTAAAACACTGTCGCACTACGGAAGAAAACAAGATGTGTTTGTGAAACACTACATATGCCCCCAGATTCCGATTTTTACCCCTTTTTGACCCCTATGACCTTGACCTTTGACCCAATTTTTTTTGCATATTTATGCTCCTCTTGACTAGACCTATACACTTGCCAAGTATCAAAAGTCTACCTTATATAGTTCAAAAGTTATAGCCAAGGTTAAAGTTTCGGACGCACAGACAAACAGACAGACAGACAGACAGGACAAAAACAATATGCCCCNGGCATAAAAAAATCACACTGAAAACTTTCCGAAGGATTTGGTTTTCAAGAATCATATATTTCAGTAGACATTGGCAGTATCAGTGAGAGGCCAGTATGAGTGTAAAATGTCTCTGTACATCTATACAGATTTTGTTTCATTGGCAATTACTCTATATCATTACATTACTGGTTGCCTTGTGTCATATAACCATTTAATTCTTTGAATGTGACGTAGAATTTCAATATGAATATATATTACATGTACTTTAATGATAAATGCACAAACAATTAATCTCTACTATTATCATACAGTAGAAATAAAAAGATAATGCAAATATCTAAATTATAACAATGTATTTCTTTCCACATTTTTAATGTTATACTATTCTAGATTCATTGACTCCATCGACATACTGCAATTGTTGTATTACATGTGTATGTATAATATAGTGCCCGTAATTCGAGAAATTGTTATTGTTAGATGAATGTATCGACTTCTAAATAACCTTGTTTTTTTTTTCTCGTTTGCCCACTAACCTTGCATATATTTGGATTGGTATTCAATCCATTTTTCCCTAGGTGCAATTAAGTATTTTCACCCCACTGGAATAATTGTTTTCTAATCATTAAACGTTTAAATGTTAATGCGAACGCCTTTGATATTACTTTATACTTAAATACGCATTTAGTCTTCAAATTCAATGTTATTGCCGTATTAAGCCAGGGAATATGTTACAAAATACATGACATGATATCAAAGTTTAAAATCGAACTTCCTAGGAAAATAAGAGAATATAGCTACATAGAAGTAGAGAAGATGCATGATCATACTAACAGTAATTATCATATTTTTATTTCTATAAAACAGAATCAAAAAGTCACAGCGAGAATAATAATGTACAGAAATAACAGGATCTCCGGATATTGCCTTTGTACGGTCACTTCAATTATATTTGTAAGATTAATATTAACTTTGTATATATCTACCACCTACTTAAAAGTATCCCCTAGGAACATTTCATAAATCTACCATTTACGTGATAACAACTCAAAAAATGTCCATGGGCTCTTAATAACTACAATATTATATGATGCTTGCGTCTTGTCTTGAAAAAAAATCTCGAATGAATGACAAGAACAGACTTGAAATTACAAAGAGTTCAAAGATGCAATTTCAATTAAGGTAGATAAATACTGTTGCGCTGCGCTATTCAATAGCGCTTTTAGGGGGTCGCACACTAGGTTTACGGAACAGTAATTTGACGGTTTTTCTTTGAGACATCATATTTGAACAATAGATGTACCTTTTTTATAAAACGTCCTGTTTTGTCCCCTTTATGCGAAATTAGCATCCTGTTCCCGTCTAATATGTTTCATGCAAAAACTTTACACTTTTTCTTCTTAAAGTATTGAATAAAGCATGTAAGCATACTTTACAGGACGGCTATATAGAATGTAGTAAATATAAATCCCCAGAACACATGTCAGATGGCACAGAAATTAGTTAAGTATTGAATGTAATGAAAAAAAAGGATATTTCCTATTCACCTTTGAGACCTTTAGTGGTATTTGAACCACATTGTTCTGGAATGATATATTTAGGATTTTCATGAAGATTGTTCTCTTTGGTCTGACACAAACCTTGCCAGACAATACAAATTGTGATCTGTGAAACTACCCCGGGAAACTACTGGCACTACGATATTTCATGTATGACTTTCTCTGATAAAATCAACGTTGTTCCATACATGTGCATTGACTCCATATCCTTTAAAAGTTTATTTACATTAGCTTATAAGGAAGCAAATTAGAAGTCTGCACGTAAGCATTGATAAGGCAACGTAAATGAGGTAAGCAATACATGCTCATCTAGGATGGACCTCTTTTGTCGCTACTGTGCCTTTGTTTTGAATGTTTTGATTTCTTTTTCTGTGCTTTGTGTCTGTCTGGCGTCATTGTTTTCTGTGTCTGACGTCATTGTTATCTGTGTTCTCGTTTTGGCCGTGTCTTTGGACTACGATTTTTGTGGAATCCACTCCTTTGTTTCTTCGGTATTATATTGCCGTTGTTTGGTAATCAGTTCTTCTTTCCGACTTTTATTTAGTTTGGGTTTTCTTATTGTCTGATTTTTATGCTACCGTTTAGAGGCTATTCCTTGAAATACGTTTACAGCATATCAAAAATTTACAGGTAATTATGCAACTTGGATTGTTTTGTATTTTATTTGATCGAGTTAAAGGCTCTTAAGTTTCTGAAGCAATCCAATAAAATGTTGTTATCCGTTGAATTTTTATATGGTTACATAAAATGAGATTATGTTTAAGCTGATTATAACAAGTTATATTTCAGTCGGTCGTGGGATTGTTTTTATAAATCTTAGAAACGTCATTTAGTGATATTGAACAGTTACAAATCTGTGGGACATCCATCAATGTAATTATGTATGATTTTAAGTTGAACGATGGTATATTGACATCTCTTGTAATTAGATGATAAAAGAGATATATCACTGTAAATGGATAGAAATGTTTCAATATATTTCAATTTTCCCCAAGTAGAAGATAAAGGGCTTTCTGTCTTGTAGTTCAGGACTTTGTTCAATCTTATAAAACAATGCGGCTTAATTTATCATATCCGGACTGTTTGAAGAAACAGGATTGAAGTACATTTGCGCTTTTGCAAACGGAAACTTTTGAGGATTATGTCTCTTCAATGCGGATATCAAAATGAAAAATAAAAATATGAACACCGCCTTAAAAGCTCACAACCAAAAATAGGACTATGCAATAACTGTGGGAAAAAAAGCAAAAGGATATCAAACAACTAACTAAGCTATGTGACACTTTTCCAACGATCCACGGTCTCAACCAACTCATTCGCATATTGACAAATTGAATTTGTATCCATAAAAGAACATTTTTTTTATACAATTCGTAAAAAAAGTACATTTTTTCTCACACTCTGTGAAATAAACCGTATACTCTGATTTCTATCCAGTTTTCTGATCGCTGGTGAAATATATGTTTTCCTCTCTAAAGCATTTAAAAAACCTATTAAACTCGATGTATGAAATTTTGTAATCAGTTAGTCCTCGTTTTAGAAACTTCAATTATTATAAAGTTGTTTTGACTTAACGCTTTATTTTCAACGTAATCATCAGAGGTGAATACATAAAAGTAAACTATGAAAAAGATATTAATCAAAGACTTAAGGTCTAGAAAGTTGCCAATTTAGAGAAAAGAAAACTACAATGTATGCAAAACCCTAAATATTATACACCAGCCCAATAGTCAGACTTGTCTGACATGAAAAAAGTACCTTGCGTTCAATAGAAATTTACCGATTTCATCAAAATTCCAACCCCTTAAAAATATTGAGGCTTCATTCCGTGTATGGCACTCGGGTAGATGTCTTTGGTACTAAATTTTGCTGCCTATTTCGATATTTGTGGTAATGAGTACTTCTCTCTTTACTACTTTTGGATTTTGGCTTTCCAAATCGTTTGATTTTAATGCTGTCGATGAGAGGTTACTCCTTGAAACGCATGCACAGCATAACCAGATTTACCGTTTATAACGCAACTTTTGTATTTATTGCATCTTAAAATTTGTGACAAGTAAAGAAATAAACACGACACATGAAACATCAAATATACCTAAATAAAAACTTTACATAAAATGTAATGGTCAAATAGATGTAATGCAGATTATCAAACTACAGGCCGTAGAACACCAAAGGGAAGTGCTGATTACAAAAATCCTGAGCAAAAATCAGTCTATAGACATGACAACAACGGGAACAAGTATCATTACAATACACGGTGTTTTCCAAATTCAATGGAATATAATTCGTTACTGATTTGTTGTCTTCCTTTGTTGCAAATGATTGACACAGCATATTATAAAATCTATGAATGTGGTTTCATTTAAGTGGCCTTAATTTGCATTATATTTCTATATTTTCTATTTCCGAATAAGATTTACTAAGTTTATCAGCAAGGACTGTATCAATTAAAATATTTGTCTGAAACCTTTAAACCTTCACAGGTCATGAAAGCAAACTGCAGGATACCAAAATAAGTATGGTCTACCGTTATGAGACTTTTGTTGTAATTTTGTTGGTCAAGTTAATAAACAAGCTTGGTTACAACTAAAACGGACTTGTTTATAGATTTTTTTAAAGGAGTACGAGCCTCAGATTTCAGAAGCATTCTATATCCTCGGGTTTTATCCATTCAAACAGTGCTAAAATTTTTTGCACATG
>MJUU01054343.1:109032-125951 GCA_002080025.1 Modiolus philippinarum | reverse complement strand
GCATAGCTTTGTACCAAACTAAGTAGTACCTCCCTCTCGCATAGCTTTGTACCAAACTAAGTACTACCTCCCTCTCCCATAGCTTTGTACCAAACTAAGTAGTACCTCCCTCTCGCATAGCTATGTACCAAACTAAGTACTACCTCCCTCTCCCATAGCTTTGTATCAAACTAAGTAGTACCTCCCTCTCGCATAGCTATGTACCAAACTAAGTACTACCTCCCTCTCCCATAGCTTTGTACCAAACTCAGTAGTACCTCCCTCTCGCATACCTTTGTACCAAACGAAGTAGTTCCTCCCTCTCCCATAGCTTTGTACCAAACAAAGTAGTTCCTCCCTCTCGCATAGCTTTGTACCAAACTAAGTAGTACTTCCCTCTCGCATAGCTTTGTACCAAACTAAGTAGTACTTCCCTCTCGCATAGCTTTGTACTAAACTAAGTAGTACTTCCCTCTCGCATAGCTTTGTACCAAACTAAGTAGTACCTCCCTCTCGCATAGCTTTGTACCAAACTAAGTACTACCTCCCTCTCGCATAGCTTTGTACCAAACTAAGTACTACCTCCCTCTCGCATAGCTTTGTACCAAACTAACTAGTACCTCCCTCTCGCATAGCTTTGTACCAAACTAAGTAGTACCCCCCTCTCGCATAGCTTTGTACCAAACTAAGTAGTACCTCCCTCTCGCATAGCTTTGTACCAAACTAAGTAGTACATCCCTCTCGCATAGCTTTGTACCAAACTCAGTAGTACCTCCCTCTCGCATAGCTTTGTACCAAACTAAGTAGTACCTCCCTCCCGCATAGCTTTGTACCAAACTAAGTAGTACCTCCCTCCCGCATAGCTTTGTACCAAACTAAGTAGTACCCCCCTCTCGCATAGCTTTGTACCAAACTAAGTAGTACCTCCCTCTCATAGCTTTGTACCAAACTAAGTAGTACCTCCCTCTCTCATAGCTTTGTACCAAACGAAGTAGTTCCTCCCCCTCGCATAGCTTTGTACCAAACTAAGTAGTACCTCCCTCTCGCATAGCTCTGTACCAAACTAAGTAGTACCTCCCTCTCGCATAGCTTTGTAATAAACTAAGTAGTACTTCCCTCTCGCATATTTCTGTCCTTTATTGATTTTGGCTTTACTATTTAGATCCTATTGGTATGTTGTTCCCTGTCGGTTTTGACACATACTTCTATGTATGGAATCATTTCTTTTTTTATTTGAACTGCACTGAAGAGACATAGTTTGTCGAAATGCACATATGCAGAATCTAAATTAACCGTAACTTCGGTATTTGGTTTTTTAAGACTGCATATACTGTACATAGTAGGGAAAGGATTAACATATATTGGGAAGAACCACACTGATTCAAATAAGGAGTAAACTGAGCCTGACGTACTCAAAATGTTAGAATTTTTAATGGAAAAAAATGAAAGGATATAGAGTAAATGCACATGTGACAAAAACGTCACAATAGTAAATGTCAATGTACATTTCACAATTGATTCGTTACTGTCCAGCATGTATTTTGTATAGTGATTGTTTTAACAGAGCAAAACACTGTCCAAAGGCTGCTTATTCAGGGATTTGTTCAGCATATCTTAATTTCATCTCTATGGTCGTCACCAAAACATCATTGAAAGATAAGACGTATCAGATTCCCAAATGAAAGCGGGTATATTCAGCTAAATTAATGTCTTCCCGGATTTAACTATAACGATATTGACTTTCTCCACGATTGACTCACTTACAGTGTGACAGGTGCATTTAACAGAGCAGGACATGCTTGCCCTTTCGGAACACCTAATGTCACTTTCAGTTTCAAGGGAGTTCACTCTGTGAGTGCCTTTGTTTTGAGTGTTGTTGTGTTTTTATTTCTGTGCTTTGTACCTGTCTAATGTCGTTGGGCTTTGGATTTTTGTAAAAACCACTCCTTTGTTCCTTCGATATTCTACTGCCGTTGCTTCAAATTCATTTTCTACGCAAGTCGAAACCTTGCTTATAAATTGTGTAGAAACTATGTCTGATAGAGTTTTGGAGCAGAGTTATTGAGACTAAGTGAAGGTAATTAAGTGAATCAATTCCACAACAAGGAACTTTTATTACTGCATATACAATTACAAAAACATTAATTTTTCCAAGACTTAACTATGGTTCTATAATGTGCTCAAAAAGATTTAAATATTTAATAATGAGTTTGCGGTGTATTTATTTTTTGCATTTGTCTGTGATGGAACATAAGTGTTTAGTTAAGTGTTTAATTTTGAAAAAAAATAATACAATTTTGGGGTCGCGGTTCAATTTAAAACTGGAACTTTTTACAAAATAAAGGATTTAGCATAGAAGTGACATTTCATCAAATTTTAAAGTATGCAATGAAGGTATATTCAATGAATGCACATGAGAGACAGTCTCTACAAATAAATGGTAAAACAAAGCAATGGAACAACGCTTTCATTGTTGTTCCTGAAGTCATCGTGAGGCATTTAATAATGAGTTTCGGTCATACCTCATTATAAGTTCAAAACGGCCCCTAGCACCGGTTAATATTACAAATTAACGAACTTATATTGAACAAAATTGCGAATTCATACCTTAACACTTCAAATATTTGATTGTTAACAAGTTATGCATAGTTAATCAATGCAATTTACTGAATAAAGTATACTATGGACAGAAATATATTGACAAGAGTCCTTGCAAGTCTAATCTATTTGTCCTTCATTTTTCCAATACATAGAGTTAAATATATAAAGCCTTCGGAACTTTGTTGGGTTGTTAAATCAATTGTTTAATTTCTAATTTTGGAATGCTTCACATTATTTCGTGTTGGTAAAAACCCTTATTATCACCTAATTACACAGCCGATCTACAGATTGTTTTTGTATGACATGAAACCTTTGGGATTGTAAAGTAAGACTTCCGTGATGTAGGATTCAAAATAAATTACCCCTGTCAACATAACGCCAGTCGTAAATCAATTAAACGGTTTAAATTTAAATAAAACTAGTGTTTTCATGACACATTGGCAGCGTTGATAATGACGTAGGTTCATAATGAAAACAAATGGCTTGTTTAAAGCGTGCATACTTGTTTAAAGACAAATGATAAATTGATCATTTCGAAGGAATAACTATTACGATGTGAAACTAACAGGTCAATCGTAATTCGAGCTTCGTATACATTGTGAAGTCGACAAGTTAATTCCTTATCCAATTCACATATGGACTACCTGTTTTTCTAATTAAATGTAGACAGACACTGTTGCGCTGCGCTATTCATTTACACATTTCAAAAAATTAGAGTCGTAAGCTGGGAATGTTTGATTTCCAGGCCGGAACAAAAATGTAATGGATTTTCCTTTTTGACGTCATTTCTAACTTACATAGGTGAAACGTCATATTTCCCCGACTTTGCCGAAATTAGCTCCCTTTATCCGTAAAATATCTTTAATCTGAAAATTTTGTAAAGTATACATGTATCCGTAAAAGCCAAGTGACGTATACATTTTTACGTTGTAACCAAACGATAATATCACAATTGTTCTGTTTACAAAAGCATATTAAGGTAGAGCGACACTAATTCAAAGCGCATTCGATTGGCGCATATTGCGAAACACAAGTCGAATGCGGAATCGACTTGGCTTTCAAGTCGGGATATTCCCTTATTGGCCTTTTAAATGTAACGTCTGAAGTAGCTGAAGTAGGTGTTTCAGTTGTTTCTTTAATTTCAAGCTCATTGGGATCGATCTGATGTAAATACTCCTTAAATTTAGGATTATTAAGAGAAAGTACATCGTCTATGTAGCGGAAGCTGAAATTGGACTGGACTAAATGTTTTTGTTTTCTTTGAATAAGCCCTTGTAAAAACTTGGCCTCCTACGAGTATGGGAAAAGGTCAGCTAAAAGCGGCGCACAGTTGGTTCCCATAGGAATCCCTATTGTGTGTTGGAAAATACGACTCCGAATTCGACAAAAATATTGTCGATCTCTGTCAGAGATATGTATAATATACTGATTAAAAATGATACCACACCAAAAGGGCAATTAAAATGGGCAGAAATACTAGATAATGAATCCCCCAACTGGAAAAAGATTTTTTGTTTACCATTTAGAGTCACTAATAATACTAAACTGCAGTGGCTACAATACAGAATTAATCATCGTATTATTGCTACAAATCACTTTCTTTCAAAAATGAATATTACGAACAATGCTGACTGCACTTTTTGTGATTCAGAGGCAGAAACTATTTAGCATCTATTTTGGAACTGTGAATTTATTCAAAATTTTCTTCGTGAAATTGATGATTGGATTCTTGTAAATGGTGTAAGTATACCATTTACAAAGCTTAACTTTATCTTTGGTAATACATCTTATATCTCTAAGGGTGACCCATATAACATTATAATTATGCATATTAAACAATATATTTATAATACAAGATGTTTTAAACAAAGGCTGTCTTTAGAAGCATTGAATTGAAAAATTGAAATATATGTATAAAATAGAAAAGATGTTATCTGTTAAAAATAAGAAGGTAGACCATTTTGATAAAATATGGGAGAAATTTCAATACATTTTTATATAATTTCAATACATGTAGTGTGAAAACAGGACAAGACTTTCATTATTAGCTTACCACCTTTTCTATGCTCTCTCTCTCTCTCTCTCTCTCTCTCTCTCTCTCTCTCTCTCTCCTTCATATTCTCTTACCTATAAAAAGTATAAAAAAATTTCAACATATCTGTGTGAAAATATTTTATGATATTATGTTAAATGATTGTTTATATATAACTCTGTACTTGTATTATGTAATTGTATGTTGAAATTTTGAAAAAATAAAAAATTACAAAAAAAACATATTGTCGATCAAACATTCTAACATTATGATTGCAACAGTCTCAGTGAACTTCTTGGTTGAATCAGTGTAGTTTTTAACAAAATATGTCTGGTCTTTCCCTATTACTAAATAGGTGTATCTGCGTTCTCCATCTTTAGTGCAGAAACATTGATGTATTAAATCTGCAATTACTGTTTTCAGTTTATTGTGTGGAAGGGTTGTATAAAGAGTAGAAAAGTCAAAAGTTTGAATGCTATGGCAAACAATATAAAATATCTCTTTTAATCAAACGGTGACATAAAGATTTTTTTCAGCTCAACATAAACACTCCAATCGTAAATGAAGGAGGAAAGGATATTGAGTACATGCATATGAGACATTTTAGGTGAAAGGTAGCTTAATGAGCAAATTTGAATCTCAATTCTAAAAAAAAGCAAGCATGACCCATACGTTTTATTACAGGTTCGTCATGTGCCAAATGTTTTATTGTCATGTTAGTAGGAGTTATAAAAAATTTCGAAAATATATTAAATATTAGGGAAAATACAAAAACAATAATATGACAGTTAGTTACGGTGGCCCTGGTTTATTTCTTAACTCGTGTGCATTTACTCAATGTCCTTTCATTGTGCACGAGGCTATCATTTTTTAGTATCAATTGTGTTATTTTTTCCTGGAGGTCAATGTTCTCTTAAAAATCTTTAAAAAATTTGAATTGAAATTTTAATGATTGGACAAATAAATATTACAGAATTCACGATATATGGAAAAAAAAACTTTAAATTTTCATTTTTCTTTAAATCCAGCAAAGGATTTGCAGTTCGTACGTTTGTTAAATCCCTTGTTTCATTTCTATTTTTGCAAAGTTTCACATTATCTTGTTTTGGTAGAGATTCTATTTTATCAGCCTATTACACTGCCCATCTACAGATTGTTTTTTGTATAAGTGGTACGCCAATCTCGTTTAAAACTAATAATAGAAATTTACTTTTGTACCTTGATTATTTGTTTTCTAGTAAAATTTGGGATTGTCAAGTAAGACTACCGTGATGCACGGTATAAAGTGAATTATCTCTGTCACTTAAATGTCAGTCATAAATCAATTAAACGGTTTAAATCTAAATAAAACCAGTGTTACAATGACACGTTGGTAGCACTGATAATGACGTAGGTCCATAATGAAAACAAATGATTTTCTTTAAGCAAAACACATCTTTAAGACAAATGATAAATTGGTTGCTTCCCTAGGAACATAGTGATACAAATTTTTTCTAACTGATTTGTTTCATTGGGAATATAACAAACGTCTTTGAGCCGACAAGTCTTTTCATTATTAAAGATAGAATTACACCTGTGAGGTAGTCAAACATATGGGTCCCTTGTTCTTATATTTGGGGCATATCGAACCTAACAAAAATCTCAGAATGTTCTAATTTAAAATGAGTGTAATATCAAAATAACCGCACTGAATTGTCAAAAGAGCCGGAATAAATAATAAAAAAATCAGGTGCAACACCGAGTACATTGTCAACCGCAATGGTCCTGACTTGGTACAGGCATTCCAACCGGTGTTAAGGGCGCACCAAAAAAAATTAATAGATAAAAACAAAACAAAAAACAACAAAAAACAAAAACAAAAATAAAAAACCTTCCCTTTCACTGTGTTAGTGTACAACAATTGCTCTTGCACGGTCGTAGACAGTAGAAAAAGAATTCTTCATCTCGGTGCTAAGTGAAAAATGAATCTAAAATTGAGTTCGGACCGAGACTTTATATTTTTCAACAATCTATGATGGTATGAAAAGAAATTGTTTGAAGCCTTAACTAAGAAAGCTACTAACCGGAACCAGTAAGAGCTAGTGGTAGAAACTGGTTCATGGGTACCCACACTTCCCCTTCTATCCCGTTTCCCTGTAGTATAAAAAACGTAGAAATAAAACACATTATAGCTAGTCTCTTAACTCCGAAACCCCAATCTTGAAAATAAAGAATAAGACAAAACGTAATTTAAAAATATGTCAAGGAATTCTTGCCGCTAAACTGCCGGCTAGCTCAAGGAGCGTTGTCTGCTGGAAAACACTGTCGCACTACGGTAGGAAATACAACTCAAAACTTCCCGAAAGGTTTGTTAAAGAATCATCATTGATTTTTGTAGACATTGGCAGTATCGGTTAGATGCCCATGTACCTGAAAAAAACTTCAGTCATTTTCAGAATTTTCTATTTTTTTAATACCTAAGAGAGATACGATTTAGCTACTTTTTTTACCTAAACTTGTATATGTCATATTTTGATTAAGAGATATATTTTATGTAGTTTACAAAATAGAACATATTTACGGGAAAAGCGAGCTGATACGCGATTAGGCGAATATAATATATCGTTTAATATTTAAGAAATCATTTGGTTAAAGAGCTTCAGCGAAGGGTTAAATTTACGAACATGAAGGCCAAGTCCATGGTTAAATAACAATACCCATATACCTGACATGAATTATTTCGATTCTAATATGACAAAAATGGAATTATCCATTCTGAAGCGACCTAAGAGAAGGCTGATTTCCCGCCTCCGTTGTTGTCTGTGTCTATGACGTTACAACACAAAATCTGACGTTATCAAACAGATGCAAGTTCAAAATTCAAATCGAAAGCAAAACAATACACATTTACGTGTCTGAATAGCGTGATTCAGTAACAAATGTTCTTAACCTTTATTTTCTTCGTAAACTAAGACGAACGCAATTAATAACATTGTTTTTCATCCCGTTTACTCATATTCAGATACCATTTGCGCATGTGCGAAAGATATAGTTATCGAGTATTATACAGGTCGACGATCAACAAGACCCATGTTAGAATTGTGAATTTATTATGACATGACAGTGAAAAGGCCGAGAACGAAACATTTCAGTTTGAAAATCATAATTTCTTCTATTATATTTTTTACATTTTACACATTTGTTTTACTTGTATAAAGTTATATGGTTTTATATTAATATTTTATGTATTTATTAAAATTGTTCAATATACTCAACAGTTCTCGCCACAATATAGCTGAAATATTGCTGAAGTTGGCGTAAAACATCAATCAATCAATATATCAATCAATCATTTCGCATTCGCTTTGTATTTGGTAACATTTCTAATATGCCATGTATTAATGTTGATGAACTTTTGACATTGATAAATGCAATATAGATAATATTGAAAATGAAAGTCTCGCCGGGAACTGGTTGTTATTTGATGTTTTTATGATTAAATTTACCTGGTCTTAGAAATTGTACCAGTCAGTAGATTGTAACCAAGATTTTTTAACAAAGTTTGTTTCGAATTGGACAAAACAAAATGGGTCCAAAACAGTTCAAAATTAAAGATTTTCCAGAAAACCATTCCCACAAGTTATATCTCTTGAATGCAAGTAAGATCTAAAATTCCGAAAACCTTAACATGAAAATATTTCTAAGATATACTTTTAAGGACACACCTAAACGAAAGAACCAGCTGCGGACAGATCCTGTAAACCATAGTTTTACTCTTAATATCTGTGTAAAAAAATGCATAAGATAATAAAAATGACATTAATAGAATTTATGTAAACCATCACTTTACAGAAAGTATAACAAGCGTAACTACAGCGTCTGGCACAGCATATTCCCAATAGAGGAGAAGCAAATTAGTGCATATCATAAGTTTGAAAAGCCAGACTCCCAAAGTTATTACAAAGGTAAATTAATAGATATGCTCAAACGTACTACCAAATAATGGTATAACACAGCTAGACCCACTAGTTTGACAATAACAATATACGCATAAAACTGTGAATTCAATGCTAATTGACAACAAAGGAGTGACAAAAATACAGAAATTCCTATGTTCAAGAATAAACACTAAAAATTGTTATGTGTTCACATGCTTCTTGGAGAAATCTCTCGCCTGCAGCATTAGAATCAAATAATATGGAAATTTAAAATTCAAAAATAGTCAAAACAATATCATGAATAGTACACCACTGGAACAGTCAAAACAAATGTCAATGGGTTTTGTATGCATTAGTTACATATACTATATAGCACAACAAAATATATTTCTATTATACGTCGTGACCCAGAAACGATCTTTTTTCGATTAATTCGCTCTATTAAAAATTGTTGACAAATACGTTAATAACACTTATATTGAAGCATTCAATTGGACAAATTTAAGTTATAAAAGATATTTTGATCAGTTTATCCATTCGAAAGCACTGTCTTAAACTCGCCAGTTTTTTTTAATAAGATCGTCCGAATTATCTGTATTTTGCTGTTTGCTTAGGCATCTTGACCTGCCCTTCTGTTTCCAAGGACTTTAATTCAAGTAATTAGTCTTATTAGTTTAATTAACATACTTTGACTGACTTGAAGATCATAAAAATAAGAATATACAAAAACATATGTCATACAACTAAAAACTGACATCCCGCCATAATAAAAAATACAATCATCAACTCATGTTTCTTTTTCATAAAAGCTTCACATATTAATTGACTTATAATTGTATCTTTTATTCAACACACAAAAAATAAATAGTTATTCTGTGTCATATGCTTGTTTACCTTTTATTATACAACACATTAGATTGTATTATTAAAAAATACCTGAGGTATAGATCTCTTGTGACTTTAGATTTTCGATCAGCTCCGATCATAACGAAATAATCTAGGAATCATCTTGAACTTACTGTGAGGTAAGAGTGATTACTCTTTGTTGAAAACCCCATGTTGACTTCACATAGGGGAGGGTTTGGATCCAAGAAAACGAGTTTAACCCCACCGCAATTTTTGCGCCTGTCCCAAGTCAGGAATATGTTGGGCATCGGCTTGTCCTTGTCTTCTTATAAAATTTTAGTTTCTTGATATTTTGGTTATTGGATGTGGTTTGTTTCCATTGATTTATTCACTTTTTTACCTTTTCGGGGCCATTTAGGGCTTACTATATGGTGTGAGGTTCCTAACTGTGTTGAAGACAATATTGTGACCCCTAGATGTTTTGTTTTGGGTCGTTTTAACCTGGATATTGGATGTTGTCTCCTTGACATTTACCCCATTTCCTTTCATTTTCATATTCAAGATGAAAAACAATAATGAAAGCGTTGTTTTGCATTTGCTTAATTATAGGGATTTTGTCCAATGTACATTTACTCCACATCCCTTTACAAATGTACTTGTTTATATGGTCTTTTAATAACCATGTTATTACAGGAAGGTAGCATAGGTTAAACGAATGTATCTGGAAAATTTTTCTACATAAAATTTGCCTTACAATTCCTCTATGAACGTCATATAAATAAATATGCATTCATAATGATTCGGTAGAAGTAATTATTAAGGCAAGTAATTTGTTGTAAATAATGAGTTAAATGCATCAAAAGAATGAAAATAAAGACAGAAGACAAAAAAAAATGGTCAAAAGCATTTACGTGAATGGCCCTTGATAATACAGGAAAAACTCAAAACAGGTTTCCAATTCCTGTTACAAACTGCTGTTTATATTCAGATTAATGAACTACGTTCTAAAAATATATATATAATTTAAACAAGTATGAAAACTGTTCTTTCATGTTTCAAAGGCACTAACTGTAATTATAAATTATAACTATTTAAAATTTTTTAGCATGTTTGGTGTAAGGTGATGCTTTATGTAAATATAGTCATTGTTTGCTTTTAAGGGTGCGGCTGCTATGTTTATAGTTTCTTAGTGTTTTTTTTTCAATCTTAAATTAGGAATCGCGTGTGTATAAGATATTTTTCATATGCAGAAATGAAATTCACAGTAACTTCGGTATTTAGTTACCATATGCCAAGTGCAGTGCTCCAACGTTGAAGAAACTTACAAGACAAGTAGCAAGTTCTTATCTATACAGAAAGTCCTAATGCTCAAATCCATATACATTTCCTTCAAAGACTAAGCTTTAATGTATTATATTCTAAACAATGTTTTTCCCTAGGAAGATAGACCTATAAATGTATTCGTTTTACTAATGTTCTCCTTGTGCGGTTGAACTATATATGTATCCTTTTTCCACAAATATTATGTATTCTATATCAGCATATATTTCCCATGACAGATGAATAAGAAGGAATAATTGATATCATAGACAATGATCCGAACTTCAGCATACTAACAATTCACTTGTACATTATTTTAATGGTCCTATAGTTCCCATACATAGAAATATAATCTGTCTTGTAGGGTTGTATGTCTTCTATTCAAACAGTAAACCAGATATTTTGTTTGATGTGGTGTAATTACATCTAAATACTGTTAGTTATACAATATAGCGGGTAATTTTGGCAGCTGCGACTTATTTCAAAACGAGGGGCATTTCATTTAACGGCTCTCAATTTTCGCGGATAATAAATAGTGCACAGGACGTACTCACTTTTATTTTTAATTTTTGCACTTCCATAAACCTCGCGAAGAAAATACGTGTCTGAGAAGCATTTACAAAATGGGAAACCAAGTACATAAATTTCATATTTTAGATAACGCACATGTGTTTCTAATATTCTGAATTTTTTCCGTTTTGGTTTCCTTATATTCTTATATTCCATGGGTGCATTTTTAAATTGTATAATTAATATCCAATATCTTATATCGAGTTTTGTGTAAGTTTTTTTAAGTTAACCGCTCAGAGGTCATCTTGCCATTGGACATATCTGTAAGTGTTTTAACATATATACTTATTTAGTTATGTATATAACATTTACCGATAGATGAGGAATAAAAATGTGCAATTTGTTTATGACTTAGTTAAACACTCACTTTGTTATAAAGACAAATAAAAAATACCGAAGTTACTGTGAATTTTCTTTCTACATATGGTGATTCCCGCAATTTTTGCCTATTAGTGCAGATAAAATCAATATATTTGAAATCCAATATATAAGTGATATAGAATAAATGATTGTTAATTTGAAAGGGGTTTAATGCCGATTTCAGCAGTATCCCCTCTTTATCTTCAGTTGGTTTTAGTAGAGGAGGAAGCGAGATTACCCAAAAAGAACAACCGACCTTTGGCGGTAAACAACATACCTTATCACGTACGGTTGCAAGTGCCTGGTGCATAATAGATGAATCGCTCATCCCTCAGATAGGTTCTGTCAAAGAAAATATTATATACTGATATTTAAATGTACGGAGCAGTTTATCCCTGTCTTGTAATTTTTATTATCATTGTATGTTCTTTTTCCTTCATTTAGAAAAAGATGGGTGCATTAATCAGTATTTAAAATATTAACAGACTTCTGGCAAGCCTGATCTATTTATCCTTAAATGTTTAAATACAAAGATTTCGGTAAACAGCCTTCGTAAAAAAATTCGTTTACTTAAATCAATTGCTTAGTTTCTATTTTTGAAATGTTTTAAAAACATATTTTTTTGTAAAAAATCATTTTTATAACTTTATAACACTGCCCATCTACAGATTTTTTTTTGTATAAATAGAAATTTGGGATTGTCTAGTAAAACTGCAAGATTCAAAATAAAAAGAAATCGAGGCTTGCCGAGTTTTTAAACATTTGAAAATTTATTTAACAAGATGTGTGAAATTTCATAATTAACGTATTTAAGTTGTAGAAAATGTTCCTCTAATGACATAATGTAAAACACCGAGGATTATGTTCCGAACAGATTTGGCAGGAAATTTCTCGCAAGTTGTTCTCTCACTAGTGACGAGAAATATTTTTATCACACCGGTCAGGCGTTGGTTAAATTTGCTAGAAATTAGAGAAGTAGATGTATTCTATATCTAAGAGAAATGAATAAGACAGAATAATTGAAATCGGAGACAAAGATTTTCATCATGCTAACAATCACTTGTACATTGTTTTAATGGCCCTATACGTCCTATCAATTAATATGTAATATGTCTCGTAAAGTTTTATGTCTTGTATTCAAACAGTAAACCAGATATATTGTTTGATGTGCTGTAATGACATCAAAACACTGTAAGTTATAGATAGAATACACAGACAATACATGTACATTATCAGAAAATATAGAATACAAAATACGAAACCAAGTAAATAAATTTCATATTAGATAACGCACGTGTATTTTAAAACACGTCTAGCTTTTATCTGCACTGAAGAGACATAAGTTGTCGAAATCAGCATATGCAGAAATGAAATTCACAGTAACTTCGGTATTTAGTTATTCTGATATTTTTTGTCCATTTTGGTTTTTAATATCTATTATTCTTCAAGTTATTGGATGAAGGAAGTTATCATGCCCTCTTTAACTAATAATGATGAACACAGCAATATAACTGAAGGCAGCTAACCAGACAGCATTGAAAGTCACTGTTGTATTAACTTGTATAACCAGCAGGATACTTATAGCTATTATAACTAAATCTATACTAAGTACAAACTACCTTTTCTTATGATTATTAACGGGATGCTTTAAATATATATAAATAGAAATCAATTCTTAATTATTGTTGCATGTCAAAAACATTCATGATATAAATACAAGCGTCTGTAAATATTAATGACAACTTTTCACATTTAAGCCCAAAAGTACTATAGTACTTATAGAACAAAAATGTAAACATAGTGATTAATGGTTTAAAATATAAATTGTCATCATCATGACTTCAAAGTACAAAACAACAGCACCTAAAAAGAGAGAAACCCGTAATGAAAGCAACTTTCAAATGAGTGTTTTTTTAAATTGCATAATTAATATCCAATATCTTATATGGAAGTGAGAACTGAACAGCCAGGATCTCCTGCTTCTTATAAGACACAGGCCATGTTGAACATGTCAACTCCGGTAGTAAAGTCAAATCCGGTAGATGAAGAACAAATTGTAGCTTACGTTTTATTCTACGTTTTCATCCAAGATGTCAAAAAGTCATTCATCGTGCCACTGGACATATCTGATTTTTTAACAGATAAACCATTTACCGAAAGATGAGGAAGAAAATGTGAAATGTGTTTATGTCGTACTTGAAATTATCATTTAATTATAAAGACAGACAAATTACAAAATACCGAAATTACTGTGAAATTTCTTTCCACATATGGTGATTCCGGCAACTTTAGTCTATCAGTGCAGAAAACATCAATACATTATAAATCCGATATAAAAGTTGATAGAGAATAAATAATTGTTTGTATGGGGTTTAACGCCACCATCAGCAGTATCTTAGCTATATCGTGGGGGAAAACAGAGTACCCGAAGAGAACCAACGACCTTTCGCGGGTAACTGACAAACCTTATCGTCGAGTGCACCGGCCCCTTCTCGTGATTTACAAACTCGCAACGTAGAGGATATATGCTACAGTGATTGTACAGGAAAACTTATTAGCTATCCCAGTCGTGCCATCCAGGCCCGAGAACAAATAATTCCAAGGATCCAAGTAATTGAACATCATTAAACAAAAGTATGTTTAAATCATATGACAATAAAACTAAAAATTAAGAAACTGCCGCTAACAGGCAAAGTATCTAACTATATAGAGTTTCCTTCAAGTATTCTATCTTATTTTGGTAATTAAGTACCCTTCCCTATCTGAAAGGTACCATTAAGCACATATTATGCACTTTATTTCCCATTATCTTGATACTCGTTTGCTATTTATTTGGCCTAGAGCATAATAAATTAATCGCTCATCCCGGAGATTAGTTCTGTATACTGATATCTTAATATACGGACCATTTTTCTATTTCAAGGAATTATTATTATTAGTGTCTGCTCTTTTTCCTTCATTTACAAAATCATGTGTGAATGAATCAGATTATTTTTGGAAACTTACAATATCAAATTTTTTGTAAATTTTGTTGAAAACTAAGGAGTATCTCCCTCATGCAAAGCTCTGTTCTTAGCTAATTTTGGCTTTACATTTAGATTATATTGGTTATTTGTTCTCTATCATTTTTAAACATTTTTGAGTTTATGGTCTTCCAAACGTTTAGATTTTATCTGCACTGAAGAGACATAAGTTGTCGAAATGCGCATATGCAGAAAGTAAGTTCACTGTGACTTCGGTACAATGTATTTAGTTATCAGTATTATTAACATTTACAAACTCTGGCTAGTCTGGTCTATCTGGCCTTCATTGTTAAGATACAAAGATTCTTATGCATAAAGTCTTCATAGGATTATTCGTTTGTTTAATTTAATTGAATAGTTTCTATTTTGAAAAACATCTCGTTTTGTATAAATTCTTTTTATCACCTAATTACACTGCCCATCTACAGCTTGTTTTGGAAACTATTGGGATTGTCACATAAGACTTCTGTGATGTAGGATTTAAATAAACTATCCGTGTCACCCTTAATTTAGTGATAAATCAATTAAACGGTTTAAATTTAAATAAAACTAGTGTTTTGATGACACGTTGACAGCGTTGATAACAACGCAGGTTTATAATGAAAACAAATGATTTCTATTAAGGATGCACACATCCTTAAAGACAAATGATATATTGATTGCTTCCGTATGAACGTTTTACTCACTGATCAGTTTCATTGGGAGTATTAAATGCATTTTTTCAAGTTATGAACGATAAAATTACACGTGTTAGGTTACCAAACATATGGGTCCAATGATTTTATATTTGATGAAGCTCAAGCGAAATCTCAGACATAATTTTCTAATTTTAATTGAGGGTAATAACAAAATTACCGCACATAATTGTCAAGAGCCGAAATCCAAAGGGCAAAAGGAAAATGCAGTTGAAATGCCGGAAAATCGTAATGGTTTTGACGTGTTTTACACATTTCATAATGAGTGATGCTTTAAACATTGCTGTAGTGTCCAATCTGACAGCAATAGCTTTTTAAAGATTGCAGACAGTGAAAAGTAATGTTCTTTCCAGTACTAAGTAAAAATGAATCTAGAATCACAGTTCGTGCATGAACTTCAAATTTTGTCAACAGTCTATTAATGAACATTTTGAATGATCGTTTTTATGAAGCCTTGATTTTGAAGGCAATTACGGAGATAACTATGACAGATGAGAATATCTTCAATATTATGATTTAAAGTAATTTGCAGTTCTTACTCCTATGTTCAATTTATGTTCCAAAAATAACATAAACATGTGTGTAGTGCGACATTGTTTTACCAGCAGACTAGGCTCTTTTAGCTAGCTGGCAGTTATACGTTTAGGGTTCTCGTCATCCGTCACGTTTCGCGTCAATTGTCGGGTTGGACGAATAACAAGTCGCCACGTTCATTAACTGAACGCTGACTGACCGCTGACTGCTTCCTGACGAACGGATAACGGGTGTCTTGACTGTTTTTCTTTCAGGAATACGTTACACAGTACTGTAGCGGCGAGCACCCCTTTACCCATCTTTCAAAATAATGTTTTGTCATTTTCTCTCCTTTTAAGATTGTAGTCATGGAGTTAGTAGTATAACTGTATTGGGTTTTATTCGTATAGTCAGTGAGTACCGAATCCTCAATCCATAACGAATTATGCAAGGAAAATGGCAACTGTGAAAAAAACAAAGAAACATATATTTATAGGAAACATATTTTTTTTTATTATTGGATCCCCATAATCCTGCTTAACCGTACCGCTGGCTTGTGCCAGTGCAGGCACAAAGTCCGGCTGTTCCGAGTTTTCATCATTGTTTGACTTATTTGTTTTTCTTGTGTAGTTACCTTTCAAATTGTGGCAAGTAATTATAACTGTTAGTCGTTGTAGATGTTTCGCATTATCCCTTTTATTTCATGTCACAGATCACTTTTTTCTGTTATCAGGCTTTGATAACCATGTAATATTCAACAACATAAACATTCATCTGTGTATGTAGTTCCCTGGGAGATTGTGGCATGTTACTGTAATTAGTTACAGTGACTTCCTTGTTTGTTACAGTGACTTCTTTGATAGAGCTCAGTTGCTTACAAATAGACTACTTAATTATATATAAGCAAGGGTACGTTACCAAAAACTTAAAGTCATCACTACAAAAGTTTTACGGTCGACATCACGATCTTGTGGATCGCTATGGGATATCTGTTTCCCAGATGACAACAGATCTTTCCCTCTGCAACTAAAGTTTGTTTTTCCTCTATCGGATTTGACTTTAC
>MJUU01054343.1:82554-106237 GCA_002080025.1 Modiolus philippinarum | reverse complement strand
ATAGGAGCCAAAGACGTGGTCCTTTCCAAAATTCGCCGAGGCATTTCAGGACAGGAAAAAGGAACTTTTATACTATTGGAAAGTTCTTTCAGATAAAACACGTTTATGAAGATGTTAGCATAAAAAATGAGAAACGTTATCTACTCAACAAAGAATTTCACAGTCTGTTGAGCGAGGCATCTTGTAAAAAATAATAAAGACCTTTATGGAATGTTTTAAGTAATTCTTGGAACTGAATATTCACTTAAATATTCCCTGCAAGGATATGTGAATATTGATCTTCTCTGAAGCTATTTTTCGTGTGATTTTTATCTTTTTTTAATTCAAAGTTATTAATAGTGTGCTATTTATAGGTCTTCACTCACAAAGATTAACCTTGACCTAACAAAACCAAATTACGCAATTTTAAGGCTGATATTCGTTTAAATTATTAAGTAAGTAACAAATTATTTTATATAATATTTATACTATAACTAATCCGAGATTCTGATTATCGCAAAATATTCAACGAATGATCGAACAACGCAGTAATTCACGAATGCGCGCAGCGCATGAGCGAATTACAGTGTTTTTCGATCATGAGTTGAATATTTTCGATAATCAGAATCTAGGATTAGTTATTGTTTTTATTATATAGATCAGTTCTCTCATAATTATTGGTTTAATTTGAGATTCTTTTCATGGACTACGTTTTCCATGTTAATCCGCTGAGACGTTTACTTAACAACGACGTTGACAACGTCTATTGTGACGTCACTTCCTAGAGTGAAATTATGGAAAATAATTTCACAGTTAATTATCACTTTTCTTTCACTGAGAATTTTCAATCTTTCACCGTCCTCTATATAATAAGATCTTTTAACAACTTTGAGTTCTGACAGTCACATATACTTCACGATGTTCATACTAATTATAAATTATTTTCTGCCATACGCAAAATATTTTCTAAAAATATCCTCTCGATCTTCCGACTATTTGAAATAGGAAAAGCAAGCTTTTCCAAAATAATTAACTGCACTTAGAGATAATTACTTCGTATACACAAGTAGATAAATATTGACAAGTACAATTAACAACAGCAGGTGAGTTAATCCTCTGTTTATCAGTTTCTCGGACATCCGTGAATGTCGGTGAATGTCAGGTTTGTTGTCGGACATTCACCCTGTTTCACCCACAATTCACCGACGTCGGATTTGAGTGATTTTCAACTGAATGCCTCTGTTTGTACTGTACGTGGATATACATGTAAATCCGCCGTTAAAAAATAGTTCAAGATTAATTAGTTAATAACATTTGATTAACGTATATTCGAAATAGTTCAAGATTAATTAGTTAATAACATTTGATTAACGTATATTCGAATGTTCTTTTCAAAAAGGTCTCGAGGCTTTTTATTAAAGATTCAATTTTAATTCGAATAAGTGTTCTACACTTACTGACGACAAACTTAACATCGTTTTAGATAGATTGGGCTTGAATCGAAAATAATAATCTTTCCCAGACTGGACAGAGTAAACTTATGAGATGTTGACAGGTAGTGTTGGAACATCTGGTTCCAGTGACATGATAATTTAAGACGTTTCCCTTTGAACAATTTGTTAATTATGTAAGAAAGGCGTGGGGGGAAATTAGTAAATATCACATAGATCCTTGCAAATTAGTGTAAAAAGGTGTGTTCTACCTGGTTCGACAAGTCCGAAATTTTCCCGGAAGTAAGAATTTTTAAAAAACACAAAGTCGCTCGGTGACAGATAGCACAATAATCCGGAAAATGAACAAAAATGATTTGAAAATGTATATACGTCCTTGAGAAAGAGATGAAATAAAAAAAAAGGACCAAAAAGATTGCAATCTCCAAGCTCACCTTTTTGGACCCATATTAAGTTCGGTTTTGGAAATATGTATTGCAATGGTCAATACTCAATTAATCAGAGACATATAATTATATGTCTCTGATTTAATCAAGTTAGCAACGTTAGAATCAATCAGTAAAGATTTTTGCAGTCTCACCATTGAAAACAATTCCAGTTATCGTAAGGAATTGAAAAATATATTGTTGCCAGACAGAATTCCCAAAAATGACAGGTTTTAAAGAGTTCTATGAAATACCAAAACCAGAATCAAACATTTTTGCAGTCTCACGCAACAATCACTGTTACAGTATATATATATATATATAAATTACATGAACCCATACTAAAGTTCGGTTTTGAAAATGTAAAGTATAGTCCCTAGTTACTGTAAGAAAAGGTATGGTCGATAAGTTGAATTCCCGAAATACCGTGTCTTTGAGGATTTCATTAAATGATTAACCAGAATTAGAACAGACGATTTTTGTAGTCTTTCTATTGAAAACAATAATTCTTTACATACGGAGTTAAAAAGATATGGTTGCCAGGTAGAATTCCAAAAACATAACAGGTCTTTGAGAGTTTCAGGACATAAAAAAAAACAATGAATCAAAGGTGTTTGTAGTCTTACTTTTAAAAAGAATACAAGAATACAAGAGTATTTATTCACCAATCATGGGCCCATAACAGGCAAAGAATTAAACAAAATAACAATGATTAAGTGATTATGATCATCGTTCCTGTGAGGAATTGTACAAGAAAAGGTTGCTAGGCAGAATTCCTAAAATAACAGGTCTTTGAGAGTTTCAGGAAATTAACCAGAATTAGAATCAAAGTCTTTGCCAATCAGACTTTTGAAAATGATAATCAATATTGTAAGAAATTGAAAAAGATATAATGATTGCGAGGTAGAATTCCGAAAAAACATAACAGGTCTTTAAGAGTTTCAGGAAAGTTACCAGAGTTAGAATCAAAGTTTTTTGCAATCAGACTTTTGAAAACGATCACTGATACAATAAGGCACCAAAAAGATATTGTTGCTAGGTAAAATTGCAAAAAGTTACAGATCTTAGAAAGTTTCAGGAAATTTACCAATATAATAATGATATTTTTAAGTCCAAGAGTTGATGCTAGGTGATTATATTCAAGGGTTGCTTAATTATATGATTTCATGTTGGATCGAATTTAAAAAAATTATTGGTCTTTGACAGTTCAGGATATTTGCCAGATTTGGCATCGAAATCAAAATTTTAAATTCATATCTGGATTCGAAAAGCAATTCAAGTTATTCTCACTAACAATGTTAACTCCAAGATGAAAATTCTGCATAAACTTCCAGTCATATGCTAAAAATTTATTGTTTTACCTTTTTGTCCTTTGAGGGCGTGCCCCAGGGGTCATGTCAAATGTCCGATATCATTAGTTAATAAGATGAAAATAATGGAAGTCGCAAGTTAAAGCACCCAAACATAAATACTTTAGAAGATTTCGCATATTGCTGGATAACTCAAAATACAATTTCGCTTATTATTCCGCCCTGAGAGCAAATTTTAAAATTCCGAATTTTCGACATAGGCAACTTTGATGGTATTACTTTTACCCTTTTTACAAGGTTTCTGCGACTAAAGGTGTAAGAGTAGTTCCAACAGAATCATTTTTTTGTTTTTTTTACCCCTAGGGGTAAATGAGAGGTGTCATACGAAAATTCTGACGCATTCTGTGAAGTACACGTTACTAGCCCAAATAACCTTGCATGGAGATTTTTCTTCAATTATTGACTGATATCGCGAAATCGATTTTTTGCCCATTAGTTACTTTCCCCTAGGGCATTTTACAGGAATTCCGAATCCACCATACCCTACTGTATCACATACTCTAGTATGGTGCCAAGTTTCCCTTTCCCCTAGGGCATTTTACAGGAATTCCGAACCCACCATACCCTACTGTATCTCATACTCTAGTATGGTGCCAAGTTTCAAATTTCTACGCATATAGTTCCAGAGCCATCGGGGAGCACTACACACATACGCAAAAACTACATACGGACGGACTGCATCACGTAACCCCTCGCTAAGCGGACAGGGGGGGGGGGTGATGAAATAAAAAAAAATGGATAGGTGTACAAATGAGTTCTATTCCCTATCAGTGGCTGTAGTTAGCAATGGACCCTAAGACACATTCAAAGGTAACCATTAGTTCAGTTAGTACCAAACCTTGTTAACAATTGTCCTACAGGGATGTTACCTTCCAAAAAAGTATCCGTCGGGTCCTTATCTCATGCGGGGACATAGTTAAATATTGAATCCTGTGGAAAACACGTTCAGATATCTTCTTTTCAGAAACTACTGCTCGAATGAGATTCAACCCTAGCCACCATGGTCCTTAGATAGTACCTCTAAAAAGGTATCCGACAGGTTCGTACCTCATCCAAGATAGCCTCATGTTGGGAACACATTCAGTGTAATGTTAAATCCTTATAGGAGAACAAATTCAAAATTCTTTCTCTTAAAACTGCTAGTTCAATTAGAACAACTGTTTTCCACGGTCCTTAGATCCTCCCTTCATGCAAAAAAGCTATCCGACAAGTCAAGTCAAGTATATATTTATTTAAAAGTCGGTACGCTTAAAACAATAGACATAAGCTCCATTATTGCACACAAAGCATTGGTTGCACATACATTATATTAAACATAAAAAGCACGTACTCAAATTAAACGCAATACGGGCATATTTATTTTAATACAACAACTGACATTCCAGATCAAATGAGGCATGCAAATTTCACGTTTGTAACCGTTGCACATTAAAGCCCACACTCACACAAAAAAAAACCCACAAAAACCAAAAAAAAAAAAAAACACAAAAAAAACACAAAACAAAAAGGTCAAAGTACACAAAAATACATATAAAACGCAGCACATAATGATCAAGCAAACTTCAGCATAAAAACAAAACAAACACTAGCAATAAAAAACTAATTCAAACTTAAGAAAACAAGAACGGAAAGATACAAGCTCAACTCTTGCAAAAGCTACATTTACACACTCCCCTTCAGTCTCATTTCCCAATGATTCCCTTACAATGGCCTAAAGTCATATCTACCAGAAATTCCCCTGGTAAAGACCTGCATGAACAACAATAAAAGGGTTGTTCCATAGTCTGTCATGCAGGTCCTTGCCTCATCAAAGATGGCCGCGAGCGAGGAACGTTTGTCATTGTCCCTGCAGACAAAGCTTCTAACAACATACTGTTTGTGTGTAAGGAACACTATCTCGACTGTCTTGTGAAGGAGATGGGCATCGACAGTTCATCTGGAAACCCTACTTATACCCCTACTACAAATCGAGGGATGAGATTGTAAAAAATCACACTTCAGTGTTATCATCATTTGGCATAAAAATTAATGATGAAAACAATCAACTCCCCTACATCTACTGGGTACCTAAACTTCATAAGAATCCATACAAACAGAGATTCATTGCCGGGTCTTCCAGATGCACCACTAAACCTCTTTCACAGCTCCTCACTACTTTGTTGACCGCAGTCAGAGACGGCCTGAAAAATTACTGTAATAAAGCTTACTCCACAAGCGGTGTGAATCAAATGTGGATTCTTAAAAATTCAAAAGATCTCCTTGAACAGCTTTCCTCAACTAATCTTACCCATTGCCATAGCATTCAAACTTTTGACTTTTCTACACTTTATACAACCCTGCCACACAATAAACTGAAAACAGTAATTGCAGATTTAATACATCAATGTTTCTGCACAAAAATAGAGAACGCAGATACTAGTACACCTATTTAGTTATAGGGAAAAACAAGACCTATTTTGTTAAGAACCACACCGATTCAAATAAAAAGTACACCGAGATTGACGTAATCAAAATGTTAGAATTTTTGATCGACAATATTTTTGTCGAATTTGGAGGTCGTGTTTTCCAACAGACAATATGGATTCCTATGGGAACAAACTGTGCGCCGCTTTTAGCTGACCTTTTCCTTTACTCGTACGAGGCCAAGTTTTTTCAAGGGCTTATTCAAAGAAAACAATAACATTTAGCCCAGTCCTTTAATTCAGCTTCCGCTACATAGACGATGTGCTTTCTCTTAATAATCCTAAATTTAATAATTATTTACATCAGATCTATCCAAATGAGCTTGAAATTAAAGAAACAACTGAAACACCTACTTCAGCTTCGTACCTAGATCTTTTATTGTATATTGACGAAGATGGACGTTTGAAATCTAAGCTATATGACAAGAGTGATGGTTTTAATTTCCCCATTGTGAACTTTTCCTTTCTTAGCAGCAATATACCTACCTCTCCAGCCTATGGAGTGTACATTTCACAGTTGATTCGTTACTGTCGAGCTTGTAGTTTGTACAGTGATTTTTTGAACAGAGCAAAAACACTGTCCCAAAAGCTGCTTAGTCAGGGATTTGTTCAACCTTTGTTAATTTCATCCCTCAAGAAATTCTATGGCCGTCACCATAGCATCATTGAAAGATATGACGTGTCAGTATCCCAAATGAAAGTGGACATTTTCAGCTAGATTCACGTCTTCCCGGATTTGACTACCGACTTTGACATTTTCCCGGATTGAATCACTCACAGTGTGACGGGTGCTGTTAACAGAGCAGGATATGCTTACCCTTCCGGAGCACCTGATGTCACTCTCAGTTTCACCGGAGTTCACACTGTGAGTGCCTTTGTTCTGAATGTTGTGGTTTCTGGTTCTGAGCTTTGTGTCTGTCTATCGTCATTGTTTTTGTGTCTAACGTCATTGTTTTCTGTATTCTCGTTTTTGCCCTGTCTTTGGACTTCGATTTTTGTGAATTTCACCCCTTTCTTCCTTCGGTATTCTACTGCCGTTGTTTTGGACTATATGGGATACACATCCAAAGTTTTCTTATCCGAAACTACTAGTTCAATCAGAACCAAACATAGATATGTAGTGATTCATAGTTGTTCCCTTCAAAAAAGATATCCATCAGTACCGTACCTCATTTAAGATGGCCGCCATCATGGAACATAATTGACTTGGGACCCTATAGTAAACACTTTCTATGATCTTCTTTTCAAAAACTACTGGTAAAATTAGAACCAAACTTAATTACAATGGTTCCAAAAAAAAAGATATTCAGCAGGTCGCCATCGGGGTACATACTAGTAGTTAAACGATCGATCTTATTGAAAAACATTTAAAAATTTTTTAATCAGAAACAGCCATTCAAATCAACAAAACTTATTCACAGTTATTCTTAGATGGTACATAACATAACAATTTTTCCGGCAGGTCCGTACCTCATCCAAGATGACTGAAACCTGTAAACATTTTAGTTTTAACATTTGACTCTATGGAAACACATTCAATTTTTTTTGTCCAGAAACTGCTAGTCAAATTAGAACCTATACTTAGCCACAATGGTCTTTAGATGGTTCCTTTCAAAAAGGTATCCGGCAGGTATATACCTCATCTAAGATGGTTGTCAGCTTGGAACTTAGTTTAACATTGGACTCTATGGAAACACACAAGAAAAAAATTGTTAAGCGAAAGGATATGACATAAATGCACATGAGACATTTCTATAGATACATGGCAAAACAAAGCTATGGAACAACCCTGTTATTGTTGTTCTTTACTTTGAAGTCACCACGAGGCCTTCAACAATGAGATGTTTTGATGAAAACCATCGGGGAACAAAGGTTACACCATTAAACCCTATACATATTGAACTAAGTCCATTTTTGTTTATTTAGTAGTCTGATACCCATGTCACGGCGCAGTCCAATTAGAACCAAACCAACGTAAACAAAATTATCTTTAGAAAGATCCTTCAAAAAAGACATCTGGCAGGTCCATATTTAGTTCAAAATGGACATCCTCCTGGAACAGTTAACATTGGACGTTATACACAAAATTTCAAGATCTTCCCAGACAATACAATACAATACCGTACGTTACGGTGCGGTGCGGTCAAATACAATGCAATGCAATGCAATACAATTTTTTGCTTAAACATATTTTTTTTACATTTAATGGTTATGGCATTACAATTAAACAATTAAAATTAAACCCTATCGAAAACACATTCAAAGATCTTATCAGAAACTACTGTCCGATAAGAACCATTCTTAGTTACAATGGTCCTAAGACGGTCCATTCCAAAAAAGGTGTCACACAAGTTTTTATCTCATCCAAGATGTCCGCTAGCGGGGAACATAGGCTAATATTGGACCCTATTGGAAGCATATAAAATGTCTTCTTCCTAGAAACTACTAGTCCAACTAGAACTAAATATTAGTCAGAATTGTCTTGAGCTGGTACATTGATTCTGAAACAAGAGGTTCTCAAGAGCCTGTATCGCTCAACTGGACCATGGCTGACATAGAAAAATAAATGGCATTTCCAAAAGGGGCAAGAGTTTAAACTATGTTCCCTGTTGAGGCCACCCTGGAGAAGATCTTTGAATGAGTTTTCCCATTAGAGTCCAACGTTAAAATTATGTTCCCCGCTGGCGGCCATCTTGGATGAGGTACGGACCTGTCGGATATCTTTTTGAAAGGGACCATCTAAAGACCATTGTGACTAAGTTTGGTTCTAATTGGACTGGTAGTTTCTGAAGAGAAGACCGTTGAATGTTTTTTCCATAGGGTCCAATGTTAAAACTATGTTTACCGCAGGCGGCTATCTTGGATGAGCTACGAACCTGTCTGATACCTTTTTTGGATTGGACCATCTAAGAACCATTGTGACAAAGTTTGGCTATAATTTGGGCTGGCAGTTTCTGAGACGAAGATCTTTGAATGTGTTTTCCCATAGTGTCCAATGTTCAAACTATGTTCCACGCTGGCAGCCACCAGGTACGAACCTGTCGGATACCTTTTTTTGGAAGGAATTATCTAAAGACTATTGTAACTATGATAGGTTCTAACTGGACTAGTAGTTTCTGGGAAGAAGGTCTTTCAATGTTTTCTTTTCCACAGGGTCCAATTTTAAAACTATGTTCTCCGTTGGCGGCCATCTTAGATGAGGTACGGACCTGTAAGATACCTCTTTTGGATGGGACCATTTAAGGAACATTGTGACCAAATTTGGTTATAATTGGGCTGGCAGTCTCTGAGAAGATCTTTGAATGCTTTTTTTCCATAGGGTCCAGTTTTAAAACTATGTTCCCCGCTTGCGGCCATCTTGGATGAGGCACGGACCTGCCGGGTACCTTTTTTGGAAGGGACTATCTAAGGAACATTGTGACTGTGTTTGGTTCTAATTTGACCAGTAGTTTCTGAGAAGAAGATCTTTGCATAGAGTCCAATGTTAAAACTATGTTCCCCATTGGCGTCCATCTTGGATGAGGTACGGACCTATAAGATACCTCTTTTGGATGGGACCATCTAAGGAACATTGTTACTAAATTTGGTTATAATTGGGCTGCATGGCAGTCTCTGAGAAGAAGATCTTTGAATGCTTTTTTTCCATAGGGTCCAATGTTAAAACTATGTTCCCCGCTGGCGGCCATCTTGGATGAGGCACGGACCTGTCGGATACCTTTTTTGGAAGGGACTATCTAAGGGACATTGTGACTGTGTTTGGTTCTAATTTGACTGGTAGTTTCTGAGAAGAAGATCTTTGCATAGAGTCCAATGTTAAAACTTTGTTCCCCATTGGCGTCCATCTTGGATGAGGTATTGACATGTCGGATACCTTTTTGGATGGGACCATCTAAGGACCATTGTGACTAAGTTTGGTTATAATTGGGCTGGCAGTTTCTGAGAAGATCTTTGAATGTGTTTTCCCATAGGGTCCAATGTTAAAACTATGTTCCTCGCTGGCGGCCATCTTGGATGAGGAACGGACCTGTCGGATACCTTTTTTGGAAGGGGCCATCTAAAGACCATTGTGACTATGTTTGGTTCTAATTGGACTAGTAGTTTCTGAGAAGAAAATCTTTGAATGCCTTTTTCCATAGGGTCCATTGTTAAAACTATGTTCCCCATTGGTGGCCATCTAGGATGAGGTTACGGACCTGTCGGATACCTTTTTGGATTGGACCATCTAAGAAACATTGTGGCCAAGTTTGGTTATAATTGGTCAGAAGAAGATCTTTGAATGTGTTTTCCCATAGAGTCAAATTTTTAAACTATGCTCCCAGCTGGCGGACATCTTGGATGGGGCATGGACCTGCAAGATACAATTTTCAAAGGAGACCACCAAAGGACTATTGTGACCAAATTTGGTTCAAATTGGCCCAGTGGTTTCACACGACGGACGACGAACGACGGGCGGACGACGGACGGACGGACAACGGACGGACGGACAACGGACGCCAAGTGATGGCAAAAGCTCACCCTGGCATAGCCAGGTGAGCTTAAAATTTTTTGCTGGTTTCTACCTTATATCCAAGATGTCCGCAAGCGGGATAAACAAAGGTTTCAAATTAGATCTTATGGAAACGAAATTTGATCTGATCCAATTGTAATTGCTACCAAACTTGATCACATAATATTTTAGGATGGTCCGCTTCAAAATCTGCATCTGGTAGGTTTGTCCGCGCACCCAAGTTTTGGTGGCCACCAGCACGAATAATCCAGGGACAACGGCAATTTGGGAAAAAAAAACAAGTAACAAGGAGATCACATGATCACGGGACAAAAAAGAAAAAAATGAAGACACACATACAGATGAACAACACGGACCCAGTAAAACAAAAAATCTTTTGAAACGGCAAACTTATTGAAATGGGTTTATTAAAAAAGAAAATATCTATCCTTGTGTGACATGGTCCAAACGCTTTGAGACCACTCAAGAAATAAAGTAATAAAAATTATATGAGCAACATGCGACAAGAATGACATTTCCTGTGGATGTTCGATTCCGAATTACTCACACACAATATTATTTTACCATTCTCGTAAGGCATGGAAAAGGGCAACATTGCCCGATGACGTGACGCCCATCTATCGAATGGTAAAGTTTTGTATTTCGTATTAGACAAAGTCAGGGGTATTTTATTCATGAGATAAAAACATGTGACCAGACTAAACCCCTGTTTAGTGAATTATCTCCCTTCATTATAGTACATATCAATTTTGCGGATAATTTTCATACCCCATCCGTCGTTTTTTTCTTAAAGAACTTCGGAACATCACTCGGCCATTTCCGTCAAGTCGAAGAAAGTTAACTTAAGTCTTCAAATTGTTTACTACAAAACTCAGGCAAAGTCACTTTCCGATCTTTAGGCGGAAATGGCCGAAGGTGATCCGATTGCTCCCGCAAAAAGTTTCCGTCGTGGGAATTTCAAAACAGAGAAAATTTGTGAACTATTAATCAGAAGAAGGGGTTTGCCGACAATGGGAACTCAAATGATACATTTTCAATTTGATCTAGCCGGAAATTTCATGGGTAAGTTTAAAAGATTTAGATAGTCGTGAAATTTCCCTTCAGATCTGGACAAATTTGCTGCAAACCATACCATGAAACTAAACTACTTTGTCTTTTTGACTATGAAATGTATAAATATTTTGTCGTTGAATATATCTAACTCAGCCGTTTGACAATGGTTTCTACGGTCAAAATGACAACGTCGCTGTACTCTTCAAATTTCAAACTCAGTATTGGCCCAAAAATTTTATATCTATGAAGAGAATAGACTGATAGATGTAAACAACGTCAGAACCTGCAGAATCGTGTTACAAAATATATGCAGACAAAAGGTCCAACCCAATTAAAAGAATTCTAACCCTAACCTAGTCTTAACTCTATCTTTCTGAACCACTTTAACCCTAATCCAAACTTAAGATCACATTGGTAAATGAGAAAAATCACCACCATAAAAGTGGGTCCCCTTGAAACTCAAATGAAGACCAACTGTACCGTTATTACCCTACTAGAATCGAAATAATTCACTCCTGTTACCTAAGTTGTTTTACATCTTACTTGCCATGTTGTGTCGTCACCCAACTCAGAGCAAGGACGTCCCGTTGCCCGCGCTACTAAACTGAGACGACGACAAAAATTGAAGGTGCTACACAAATCTACTTATTCTGTCTACCAGAGACATTAATATTGTCTCTTGATAAAATGGGGACATTCAGGTTAACTACATGCGGGTTGAAAAGGCTAAATGGTTCCCGATATTTTGAAGTCATTGTAAAATCCTGTTTTTTTTTCAAGGTGGCTTCAGTTTGTTCCTTTTCCTATGGACATAGTTATACATTTTTGTCAAAATTCTCTCGATTTTTATGCATAAAAGATAGGTACTTTATTGTAAATAAAATATAAATATATCGGCACCCCAAAGCAGCAGACAATACACAAGTAAATAAACAAAAACATATCAATAAACACATACAATACATGCAGTTTGTAATACAAGCAAAAAAAGGGGCAAGGGATATTAAGATTAAGAAAGACAAAATTGACAATAAAAGTTTAATCTAATTCAATCTATGGATAGTTTGATTTGAACCAGGGACTATACATTATGTAATGTATAGTCCCTGTTTGAACAGTCCCTGATTTGCATGCCACTTCGGGTGGCAAAATGGTTCCAATACATTAATGTGTAAAAAAATGTAAATAAAAATGAACACATGTAATTGCTTGTATTGAATTTCCACTCCCCAAATAATCAGCGAGTCAACATGTGTAATACATTACACGAACAATGCATTCATTAATTATTAGCAAAACGCGATAGGTATCTTATTACCTGTGAACGGTTGCAGAGGCAAATGAACTCATGTGGAGCTATTTATAGATCATAGCATTAACACGTCTCGATCAAACTGCTGCTGATCATTTGTGACCCCCGGGGATCTGAGTAATTTTCGATGGTCTGTGGAGTTGTTGATTGAAAATAATGATACTAGATAGACCTAGTGAGACTCCAGTATTCTTTAGGGGAGCTTGAAAACAACGTTTGTGGAAATAAATTGAAAATATGGCGGATTCAGCCGAAGAGGATGATATTTCTTTTCTAAGAACGGTGAGTTTTTCAGTTGTTTACTAGTATTTCAAACGATTACATTTCACGCATTATTGAAATGTTAATTGCAGGGGATCAATCAATTAAAAAGCTTAGTCGTTTAAACAGCTGATCGATGCGACAGAACACATCTGTATAACCCTAAAGCAGGATTAAGCGATTTGAGACCATTGATCAATAAGAAATATAAACAATTGAACAAACTACACATTTAATATATTATTGTGTAATAAAAATGTTTCTGTGGTTACGGAGCTAATAAAAATTTATGGATGATTAATACAACACCGTGTAATACTCTATTGAATTTAGAGATTTGCTATGTTGAATCTATGGCTAAATAAACTACAAGAAAATACATTCCAAGGTCATGGAAATCATCTGGGAGCCTCATTAGATGATGTTTTATGGAATATGTGTTTGGTGTTAATTAAGAAAGCAGATAAACAGTGTGTGTAACAGTTCATCAATACACACATGGTGATGAATAAACATAAACTGTTATTGGAAAGGAAAAGAATACCTTTGTCAATATTACACAAATCATATTATTAGCCTAAAGTATATTGTATATGCAGTATATGGTCAGGCACATCTCCTGTTTTCACAAAATTTGAGACACATACACGTAAATACAATTCCTTAATTTGTAAGGAATTAATTGAAGCCTTTTTAACAGCCTCCCAAAAAATGTAGTTTGGGATTGATTGGAAAAAGCAATAATTACTTTATTTGAAGCACAATTTACACCCAATACAAGGTCAATGGTAACATATTTACATATTAATATATATAACAAATAATAAGAAATTCAACAACTGACAATATACATGTATTATAATAGAGCAAGTAATCACGTGTCCCCTGCCCTCATTTCTGAAGACTGTAGTAACTCAGTCTTCATGCACAAAAAGGGGGAGGTATGTATCCTGTCCTCCAATCCAATTAAAAAAAAATGTAAATTAGATCTACCAATTGTTCCTTACCATGCAGTGACTGTAAGGATCAATTGACAGATCTAGTGTTAATTAGATTGCCTTGACCTCCTAAATGGGTCAATGGATTTTAGTGTAATTAAATGTACAAAGAGGTGGTGCACTGTTTACAATTTGGAAGTGAAAAAAATTATCAACTTATATATAGTTTTCAACACAAAAACAGAGAGGTACCTTGTTGCCGCATGTCCTCAGTTAGTCTCAACTAAATTTTAATGAAATGTTCCAAAGATGTAATGTAAATCTGAAAACATACATGAAGGAATATTTTTTCTCCCTGAAACAAAGTTTGAGGGGTATATAGAAATCATAATGTACTATTGGTAATACATAGGAATCACCTTGTCCCTCAGTCTGTCAGTCTGTCTGTCTGTTCATGTACATGTACCACCTGAAAATGTGCATGAAGTAATATTGTTTCTGCCGAAATTTTGAAGGGGAGATAATTTGTCTTAAAATATTTTCTGGAAGAAAAGGGGGAAGAACCTTGTCAGTGCATGTCCACTTCAATGGTTGCTTTGATTTGGATGAAATGTTACACAGTTGTAGCCTGAAGATGTGCATGAAGTAATTTGGTTTTTGCCCAAAATTTTAAAGGGGGAGATAATTCTTCTGAATATTTTCTGGAATAAAGGCATGTCCTTCTGAATGGCTCCTTGGATTTTGATAAAATGCTACACAGTCTCAGAAGTAGTATTCTACCTGGAGATGTGCATGAAGTAAAATGGTTCCTGCCCAAAATTGTGTAATGGAGACAACTCGTCTTTTAATTTTCTGGAAAAGAGAAGTAGGAACCTTGTCAGCTTACAATGTAAGTCTCTTTAAAAGGTGCTTTGAATTTTATGAAATGTTGCAACATTGTAGTACACAGCCTGAAGATGTGCATGAAGTAATTTGGTTTCTCCCTGAAATTTTGAAGGGAGATAATTTATCTTTGAATATTTTATTGAAAAAGGGGGTGGGGGGGGAGGAACCTTGTCAGTTCATGTCCTCTTAGATTGGTGCTTGGATTTTGATGAAATGTTACACATTTGTAGCATTCTAAAATGTACCTGAAGATGTGCATGGAGTCAATTTGGTTGCTGCCCGAAACTTTGAAGGGGAGATCATTTGTCTTTGAATACACTTGTACAATGTATTTTCTGGAAAAAAGGGATAGGTATATCATTGTGTCCATACTTGTACTTTGTCCACATTTGTGCTGTGTTTCAATGGTCGACATGCTGCGGTCGTAGTATGCTGCACCTCACATAGCCCTTTATTTCTCTTTTGAGATATGCTTTTGATATTTGGCATGTTTTTATGAAACTTTGCACAAAGGAAAGACTATGTGGAGATGTGCGAGCAGGAATATAGTTATTGTCCAAAACCACAAGGAGGGGAAACAAAACGAGTTTTCATTGATTCCATCTCGTAAGCACATCTGCTTCTTTACCACTGAAAGGATTTTGATGAAACTTTACACAAAGGAAGGACACTACATGGAGATGTGCATGAAGGAATATAATTGTCTAAAATGAGGAAGGGGAGATAATTGAACTTTGAATTTTCATTGATTCCATCTGCACAGATTACCTCGTTAATGCAACTCCTCCTAAACCACTTTAAGGATTTTGATTAAACCTTACAGAAAGGAAGGACACTGTGTGAAGAAGTGCATCAGAAAAACTTTTTTCATTATGATCCTCTTGAGAAGTTGTTTTTTTGTCATTTTTGGACTAAATATTTCATTGGAACCCTTGTGAAAAATTATTTCTTGAATATTATATCATCAACTGGAACAAACTGTGCGCCGCTTTTAGCTGACCTTTTCCTTTACTCGAACGAGGCCAAGTTTTTACAAGGGCTTATTCAAAGAAAACAAAACCATTTAGCCCAGTCCTTTGATTTCAGCTTCTGCTACATAGACGATGTACTTTCTCTTAATAATCCTAAATTTAAGGATTATTTACACCAGATCTATCCAAATGAGCTTGAAATTAAAGAAACAACGGAAACACCTACTTCACCTTCATACCTGGATCTTTTATTGTATATTGACATAGATGGACATTTGAAATCTAAGCTATATGACAAGCGTGATGATTTTTATTTCCCCATTGTGAACTTTCCCTTTCTTAGAAGCAATATACCTAACCACTCCAGCCTATGGAGTTTACATTTCACAGTTGATTCGTTACTGTCGAGCTTGTAGTTTGTACAGTGATTTTTTTAACAGAGCAAAAACACTGTCCCAAAAGCTGCTTAGTCAGGGATTTGTTCAACCTTTGTTAATTTCATCCCTCAAGAAATTCTATGGCCGTCACCATAGCATCATTGAAAGATATGACGTGTCAGTATTCCAAATGAAAGTAGACATTTTCAGCTAGATTTACGTCTTCCCGGATTTGACTTCAGACTTTGACATTTTCCCGGATTGAATCACTCACAGTGTGACGGGTGCTGTTAACAGAGCAGGACATGCTTACCCTTCCGGAGCACTTGATGTCACTCAGTTTCACTGGAGTTCACACTGTGAGTGCCTTTGTTCTGAATGTTGTAATTTCTGGTTCTGTGCTTTGTATCTGTCTAACGTCATTGTTTTCTGTGTTCTCGTTTTTGCCCTGTCTTTGGACTTCGATTTTTGTGAATTTCACCCCTTTGTTCCTTCGATATTCTACTGCCGTTGTTCCATACTGGATCTTGATAAAGTGTTGCACAGTTGTAGTATACCACCTGAAGATGTGCATGAAGTAATATTGTTTCTGCCGAAATTTTGGGTTAGTAGGTTAAGGTCAGGAAATGTGCCCACACTTGTTCTGTGTCAACACCTGTATTGTGTCCACACCCTATTAAATTTACACACACCATATTGATTAGGGTTCAGTGAGTTGGGGTTTATCTGGCTGCCATTCATGGACAGCTCTTGTTTTATATCTACGTCTGATGATCAGCCCAAAATTGTTAGATCTGCAAATTTGTATCAGCAATTTTTATGTAGTTCCCTCAGTAGGAGTTGACCCATCTCTGAAGCCCAGTTTATCACTCATGATAAGATGAATTGATTGATACACAATAGAAGTCCTCTGGGGTAGTGGTAGAGGTGGTTTTGTAGTCCTTATTTATAGGTTTCATTTTGAGTGAGGCTTGTATATCGCTTGTTATCAACTTGAGCTATTTGATTACACAATAATAATTAACGAGCTTCAGCGATTTGTAATTAGATAGCAAGAGTTGATAACGACAACGATATATACAAGCCTCACGAGTTGTGAAACATATTTCTCTTATGATAAATTTCATGTGTAAACTCTTCTGTGGTATTCTCCCAATTATGTTAAGTGGGGAGAATTTAGTTTGTTGTGTTTGTGAATACATTGAATATTGATTCTGGGATATTGAAGTCTGGGAAAGTCAAGGTGTTGGTGACAAAAAACTTTTTAATGAATATATTTAAACAACGACTAAAAGATGTGAGCTTACAAAACTGGTCAACCTATATTTCAAATTCTACTAAATGTTCATTTTACTCTAAAATAAAAGATGGTATTTTTGTACATGATAATTTACAAAAACTGTCATTTAATTTAAGAGGTGAATTTTTTTCAATTCTATGTTCCACCCATAAACTTGCCATAGAAGAAGGTAGACATATGAACATTCCTAGAGACATGAGGTTATGTAAGTTATTAATTTTAACCAAATTGAGGATGAATATCTTTTTTTACTAGTTTGTCCTATTTTGTCAGATATCAGAAGGAATTTTTTACCTGTATGGTGCCACAGTCATCCTAACATAGAAAAATTAATTAATTTGTTTAAATCAGATATGTAATTATCCTAAGGAACCTGGCAGTATATATTAAAAAGGCTAAGCTTATAAGGGAAGAGGTATTATCCTTTTGACAATTCATGAACCAGTCAAATAAGTATATATTTATCTGTTATAATTTGCATCATGAGTTATGCTTATTTTGCTACATTGTATATAGGTATATGTAGTCTATTTATAAAGACTGATATACAAATGAATATGTTTTGTATTACTGTAGATGGTGTCATAAAATATGATGATATTGTAATTTGGACCGTGGGCTAGTTGCCTGTTTAGTACAATAAAGAATTTGAATTTGAATTTGAATATTAATCTGTACTTTAAACTTATCCTTATAATGAATGTAATGTCTAACAATAAATTTTCCCATATATATAGTAGAAACTTTAAACACTGATAAGTGTTGGTAGAAACTATGATGCATTATAAGCACATGTACACAACAATCAATAGCAATGACAAGTACATGGTTCCATGCTGGTGACAGTCCTGGGTATCGTTTCAGAAAGATCGGTTGAATTGTAATTACACTTTTAAATGTCCATAATAAAATTAATTTCTGCTTGTCAGTTGAGTGAAAATGCTAAGAATTATTTGTAATTAAATGTAGGTGTAAATTTCTCTGTAACTGATTCCGATGTCAATTTCCATGCGTCAATGACCTGAATACACATTACATACCGTATTCGACCCAATAAGCGCCCAGGGCGCTTAGAAAATTAAAAAACGGGGGCGCTTAATTGAATCTGCAAAACCGGAATTTATGCATGTCCGCTACCGTCATTATTTTTGAGTTCTATAATGCGTCTTTAACTTCCGGTTGTTTAAATCATGGTGAAACGAGAAAGTAACAGTAATTAATCACGCGAATTCGGCATAAATAAATAGATATCGTTACTCAGGAATCGTGGGAGGTATGTAAACATTCTGTTTCTTAAAATTACGGCGATAATATACCCGCTTAAAACTCAAACATCGGCAAAAAACGTAAGTAAATTTTGGCAGTTTGGGAGTTTTGAGGGGGCGCTTGTGCATTTTGACTTTGAAAAAGGGTGATGGGGCGCTTATTGGAGCAGGGGCGCTAATAAGGTTGAATACGGTAGTTACATCAACTCAAGAAAGAACATTATTATATATTTCAAGTGTCCAAAACATATTCAACTGTTTTTGGAGAATGAATTAATATCAGGCATGGGGTAATGCTAATTTGTAATTGTAACGCCTGTAATGCATTACATTATTACAAAGTAAAGCATGTAATGTGTAATGCTCGGTTTTTAGCATTACATGTAATTGTAATATAATGCATTACATTTCAAAAATGCCTGTAATTTAAGCATTATGTGGCATTACATAGCATTACCTTTTTTTTCTATTTTGAAACTTTGGGTAAAGCTTTTCAACTAGTATAAAGATTTGTTTTAGTGAACTCCAATTAAAATTTCTTATATCTGCCAGTTTTGCAACTTATCAAAAAGTATAAAACAAAATATTGTCTTTTCATTCAGAAATTTTATGATGAAAAACATTTAACATTTAATTTCAATTCTAGTTTTGAAAATTTGCAATCCATTAAAAACAATCCAAAACAAGCACAAGCTTCTAGTGATCAAAGTATAATTAGTTCGAAGATCAGTGATTGTTACATGTACATGTAAATCTCTTAATTAATTAGTTTATATTTCAATCAATTTCCTTCCTTTGACAAGTGGATTTATGGCTTTAAATGGTGTTAATTAAAGTGTCAGTTATAAGAAACAAACCATGAACATATATGTATAGACAACTGAACTAAACTTTTTTCTCAAAAACTACATATTAAGTTCATTCTATAAATTTTGAAAAGATCACATGAACTTAACACAGTGAAAGTGAAATAAATCCACATTTATTTCCCCCATGGTTAATTTCATAATTGTCCCAGAAAAATTGTGAAAAGGGTGAAAAAATATAAACTATATATACATAGTAAAACAGATAATACAGTATTTAAATTAGATATAAATACAACAAAATAGACAAGTACAGAAATTTCAACTAGGTGGATGGATCTTTTCACTTGTGATTTTTAAAAGAATTTGCATCATTTTCAAGAGAAATTGATAGTTTTAAAAGTTGATTGAATTTGGATTGAATTTGGTCTTTTTCCTGCTAAATAAACATGTTCACAGTATTCACTGTAAATAAATTGCAAATGCATGATTAACCGTTTCTTTTCTTGATAAATTTTGAAAATGTAATGTGTAATTTAATGCATTACTTTTTTGAAGTAATTGTAATATAATGCATTACTTTCAAAAATTAAAGTAATTGTAATTGTAATATAATGTTAAATTTTCAAATGTAATTATAATATAATGCATTACATTGCAATGTAATTGGCCCCAAGCCTGATTAATATGTGTGTACACAAGAAGCTCATTTTTTCAATTTCTTCTTCTTTCCAATAAAATTAAAATGTAGACGACATAATGAAATGAGCATGGAATTAAAAATAACAAAAGAATTTTCATGATGTGGTTTTGACTCGATGTGCGACATGTGTAAGCGGCGTGCAGAATTTCCAGGTATATAAACAACCTATTGTATTTCTACCAGGTAGTACCTTGATGTTTATTCCGTCACGGTCAGTACTCCATTGTGATTGGTCACTTAGATGTTGTGGATATTCTACCCTAGTGAATTTTATCCAAAAGGAAGCAATACACTGCCGGAATGAATTCACTGTTACATGACCTCTAGAACAACCAATGAAAATACGGATGGAAAGTTATCTAATCAAATGAAAGGCCAATGAAATGATAGCATAAAAGTTATCACTAAGTGATACGAAAAATTATCTAATCGTGAAAGAAATAGATATTGCTGCCACATCATAAGAGAATCATTTTTACCTCGAAGCCATGAAATGGCTGGAGAGATGTTAAAATGACAAGAAAAAATCACTTGAGGCTTCAAGCCTATTAACAGCTCTAAAAGATGATCTTCATGCTTCCGATATAATATAGTGGGCAATTTTCTTTCAAAATCGTATACATTGTGTTTTTAAGTTATATTTCTTCATTTTCTTGAGTTGAATACAGTATTGTTTTATTAAATGAAAACAATATGCATGTTTATCAAATTACTCGTTTTTTTATATATATATTGCATTTCGGATCAACGAACCTATCGCGCAGTAATTTGTCAAAGATGAAAATAACATTTGTTTACCTGTGCAGGGTATTGCATATACTTATAGCAATGAAATTGACATGCGAAATCACACAATCCGATTATTTTCATGTATTATGGAATAACTTAATACTTGCAAACGTATTCAGCATTTCTTTGGATGACTACAAAGTTTTGCCACGTGTAGATTTTCAGGGCTTTGAGATTCAGCTCCATCGGGACTTTGAATATCCTTCAAGTCAGGATTTATATTACATGTATTAGTAAAGATTTGGCTTACCCCTGTAATGAAGATTGATCAGATGGAGTTTTTAGTTTCTAGAATTATTTAATCACTCTGCCTTACTAAGGAGGGTACCACAAACTCTTTCACAAGTCTTGGTACAGCTGTATATTTTGTTTATACCTCATACAATATGGCCATCAGCAGAGAACATAAATTACACACCTTATACTACCATTCTTCATGAACAACTAAAATCTCAGCTGAAAGATATAATTCATAGATGTTTCTCCTGTAAGAATGGCAAATGAAGATATAAGTACATTGTCATAGGCAGAGAACAAGCATACTTTGTGACATACGACTCAGAATCACAGAAAAATACACAGAGGAAGAAGTGATAAAAATGTTAAGAGTTTTTTAGCGACAATATATTTGTCCAGTTTGGAGGACTTGTCTTTCAACAGACCATTGGAATTCCAATAGGCACAAACTGTGCACCTCTTTTAGCCAATCTGTTTCTCCACTCTTATGAGGCTGAATTCATTGAAGGGCTTCTTCAAAAATAAAGACAAAAAACTGGCCCAGTCCTTTAATTTCAGCTTCTGTTATATAGATGATATTTTATCATTAAACAACCATCGCTTTGGTGATTTTTTTCATCTTATTTATCCAAAAGAGCTTGAAAAATTAAGGTTACTACTGTACTTCCACATCGGCTTCGTTCCTTGACCTTCATGTTGAAATTGACAACAGAGGTACATTAGAAACTAGCCTGTATGACAAACACGATGACTTCACTTTTCCAATAGTCACCTTCCCTTTTCTTTGTAGAACATTCCAAAAGCACCAGCATAAGGAGTTTACATCACACAACTCAATGCTACTCAAGGGCTTGTGGTCGTTACAGTGACTTCCTTGATAGAGCTCAGTTGCTTACAAATAGACTACTTAAGAAAGGGTACGTTACAAAAAACTTAGTCATCACTACAGAAGTTTTAGGGTTGACATCACGATCTTGTGGATGGCTATGGGATATCTGTTTCCCAGATGACAACAGATCTTTCCCTCTACAACTAAATAGAAAAAAGAAGGGAAAAAGGGAATGTGTTAAAGAGAAAACGACCCAAAGTGGAGTAATAACAACTCAAAGCCACCATAAGATCTTCAATGAACGGTGAGAAAACCTCACACCCAACGGTAGGTCGGAGTCGGCCCCTGAATAAAGAGTAATCAAGTTCAGTGAAATAAACATCATTTTTTGTTTGTTTTTCCTCTATCGGATTTGACTTTACTACCGGAGTTGACATGTTCAACTCGGCGGGTGTCTTATAAGAAGCAGGATTTGCTTACTCTACTGGTACACCTGATCTCACCAATGGTTTATATTGGGTCTTTGTTGTTCATCTGTATGTGTGTCTTCATTTTTCTTTTTTGTCCCGTACTCAAGTGGTGTCCTTGTTTCTTAGTGTGTCTGATTTTGCCCTTGTCCATGGATTGTTCGTTCTTTTGATTGAGGGTTCGGTTCTCACTTACTTTACAAAGGACCCTATAGGATTAAAACATTCAGAAGTCTTTTGGGAAACCACAGCACCATTGTTCTCAGTAGTATATATGGGTAGCCCCTTTAAAAAATTGTGTTGATGATCATACCTTGTCCAAGATGGTTAAGTCAGTTGCAACTTAACATAAGACTGATTGCCTGTTTGATCCTTCCATAGTCCAGGTCAGCAATACAGGCCCTTGAGAGCTTCTTGTTTTATTAACCTAGAACAAGAAAGATTATAGTGAAATGGTCTTCTGCTGTCATTAGTTAATTTTTACAAAGTGTCAAGAAAACAAATGTCTTGAATTGTATTCCCCTCATCAAGGAAGTTGAATTGTATTCCCTTCACCAAGGAAGTTGTGAATTGTATTCCCCTCACCAAGGAAGTATTTTTGGGTCAGTAGGTCAAGGTCAGGTATGTGCTTTAGTGCCGACAAAAGTAGATTGTTTGAGCAACATTACTTCAGGACTCCTTCATTGTTTACTTTTACTGAAAAAAGCTTTGTGTGGATTGTTTTGAATTGTACTTTTGGGCTTGTAATCTTTTTTGTGGTGTTGGGCTTTTGATTTTAAGATCACTTAGTCAGAGGGTCAAAAGATCAAGGTCATATATTCATCACTGCAAATAATCAAAGCAATGAGTGAATTTCATTGTTTATTTCACCACAGATGTCTTTCCATATAAGGATTGTATTTAATAAAATCTCAGGCCTCATATAATCATATCATGCATTAGTGCCGATAATAAAGCTAAAGATGATCCTAGTTCTAACATCTCCCCCAATGATTGGTTTAAATATTTTGAAAGATTATGAGAAGGGATATACTCAGGAAGATATAAATAAAGGTAAACAAACTGCAATTGATACTGATTGATAATCACTGATATTACAGCTGAGGATGTACTGAAAGCTGTCAAACACTTAAAAAATGGCAAGACTGGTGGCCCAGATGGTATTCTTAATGAAATGTTGAAATTGTCCTGTATTTATTGTCCACATATGTATGTTCTTATTTTTAATATTTTGTTGAAATCTGGTATATATCCTGAACAATGGAGAGATAATTATATTAAACCCATCTTCAAAGG
>MJUU01054343.1:39764-67575 GCA_002080025.1 Modiolus philippinarum | reverse complement strand
GTACAGCTGTAAGGGTTATGGCCCTTTACCCTAAGAAAAAGTATGCTTGGATAATGTCAGATAATTAATGTCAGAAATTGCAATAATAAAATAAATTGTAATAATTTCTGAGAGTACTTCTTTTTGGAAATAAGAGAATTAATTGATCTTTTATACAATTCTGAAAGAAATATTGATTAGGTTTTAGAACATTGAATACAAGCTAAATTTTATATAAATATTTTTTTTTTACTTGCTTTATTTCTGGAGTAAAATAATTCAGCTATTGTCAGGACTTCCTGACAATATTTTTGAAATTACAGCAGATAGAAAAATAGAGATAAAGCAAACATTTTAAAAGCACTTTTAAACCAGCAATTCCCCTGATGACTTATTGTAAATATAAGCCAAAGATGTCCCAAAAGTGTCTTGGTAAATGACATTTTCTTCATTTGCACAGAAAATATAATTTAATTTACTGTGGAATTTAGTACATCTGCACTAGAAATAATATTTTCTGGAAAAAATGATTTTGTTATCTGAAATTAGCACTAATTATCTGTTTTGTTCTTGTGTATCTCCCAATTGAATTATATGTAAGGGAAAACATATGTTTTTCAATTGTTTATAAATAGTTAGAAAAAAAACACCACACATTGCAATAATAAAACTATAATCCAAGGGTTATGTAACATTAATCTTGGATATTTAATTAGAATGCCACAGGGAATTGGGATTATCCATACTGCTCATCAAAGATCACTTGGATTTCACTGGTCATGCTGGCAAGGATTGTATTTCTGTCTGAATTTATTCATATCTTATATAGGACTTCATAACCTTGAAACATGTTTGACATAAAAGAGGTAAAGGATATTTTTATTATCATAAAATTTGTCTGTTTTTTTCTACTTTTTAGAGTCTTGCAAAAAAGTATTTGGCTATTTTTTTTTACCTTATAATAAATTATTAAAAAAAAAGATTTTTCAAAGCCATTTAATAAAATATTCACTAGCTGTTATTTAGAGAATTTGATATAGTTCTATTGTTTATATTTTTTAATGCATCAATCATCTTAAATAGAAAGTTAATTAAATTTTTGTGGGGTATAAATTCCTTATATACATGTTATATGTTTAAATGAATTGTGACATAATATTTTTACATTCGTTCTCTATCCAAAAATAAGACAACTACAGTACGCACAACGAAATTTGCCGCAGCTTAAATCGCTGTAGCTAATTGGTCTTAAACAAGACCCTAATAAAACATATATGTATCATTTTTTTAATTTTTTGCCGCTACTCTTGGTATATTTACCGAAATAATCAAAGTTCAAATAAAAACATTTTCCATAGACCTTCATGTTAATTCCACTCAAATTTTAAAGAAATTCGATGTGGGAGTGATTGATGACCAACAAACCAATGAAAAGACACCAAATGGATTGCCAATGGATTACTTATTTGCATATAGGGTGCTTGTTTGTTGTGTATTCGGGTGGCCAATGAAAAAACAGAATTTTTATTTGTTTACTAATTTACATAAAAATGTTTAGGTAAATCTGAGAATAAAATTTGCAGAACCAATATCCAGTTACTGTTTATTTTTATTAAAATAAATTTGTATACAGGTAAAAAGTTTTTGTTGACACTTTGTCAAGTAATTACATAATTAATTTTTTGCTTCGCAATCGAGATTAACTCCCGACCCTCGTGTTTTGGTTAATCGATAGTCCCCAGGGCATTATAACAATAAATACAGGTGTTCAGTTAACCAGGTATTACTCCCTCTGTTTTCTACTCAAATTTTCTGTCAAAATAACATAGGAGGGTAACGGAAAACTTTTTTACAATTTGTTGTAAAATTATGGTAATGCATGGCATGAAGCGGCAAAAAATTAGCTTTCCATTGGTGTATGCCATGTCATCCTTTAACATTTACTTAATAAGATATTTGGAGAAAAGTCGCGTCAACTTTCGTTGTGGCTACTTTATATAGTTCTCTGATAGAACACTTTTTAATGAAATGAGACCACAGGACAAGAAACAGCTTCATATTACATAATGTGCTTTCAGATAGAAATTTGAGGAAACTTTACAGGTGACATTTCCTTATTGAGTAACTGCCATTTGAAAGAACTAATGTTTATAAACTCTCAATAGAAAACAGGGTTTGGTTCTCATTGCAAATATCACCTTCCCTAACGCTGTATAAAATGAATTAATTTGGCTGCTGACAGGAAGGTTCATTAATCTTTATAGGAGTGATGTCATGAAATCTTAATTACATATGCATATTGGGTAGACAAAACAATTGTATTGCATTGGGGAAGAATGATTTATCTTTTATAAATTTTTTTGGGGCCCCAATTTAGGTCTGTATTACACTTTGAGCAAGATTTTCATATTTATCTGTCAATTTACCATTTGAAAATTAAAATAAAAATTTTATGCAGCTTTCAAAAGTGTCAAAATTGCTAATAATACAAGAATAACACTTTGTTATGAAACAATCAAAGTTCTATAGAATTTTATTGTATACCAATATGTACTGCCCATAGGGGCCAGTGATGACAAATTGGTAAACAATAGTATTCAATAGAACTGTAATTGTTTGATTAACAGACAAAAGACAGGAGTTTTAAAGGAGTTGTTATATACTTGTTATACTAATATAGGTACATTATACATTTATTGGAAAATTGCTAATGCTCAAGGAAATTTCCATTAAAGTGTTATACTTTTTGAATTTGGTGATAAGAGGTAAAAACTTTTTTTTACCTAGGACAACATGACTTAAATATACATAAACAAAATGTTTTCATTGATGTGCCAAGTGTATTGCAACATTTGAAATTTACCTGTGCATATCTTGTTAAAAAACTTTGGTGTCAGAATGTACTATATTTCTATAGTAAATTAAAATATTATGTAAAATATTATCTACTTATCAATAAACTAAACTACGGTTGCTGTCTGAAATTTTGAAGAGGAGATATCAGTCTTTGAATATTTTCTGGAAAAAGGGGGAGGGGGTGATCTTTGTCAGCGCATGTTCTCCTAAACCACTGCTTGGATTTTGATGAAATGTTGCACAGTTTTAGTACACCACCTGAAGATGTGCATGAAGTAATATGGGTGCTGTCTGAAATTTTGAAGGGGAGATAATTTGTCTTTTGATATTTTTAGGAAAAAAGGGGAGGTATATCATTTTGTACATACTTGTATTGTGTCCACATTTGTACTGTGTCCACAACTGTAGTGTATCAACGCACACTTAAATTTACACTTGTTCTAAATTATTGTCAGAAACTATGTGTCAAGCTTGTTTTATCAAGGCAAATTCTATGAAAAAGCTCTTGCTAGTGTTGGTACCAAGTCCTCCTATCGTTGTTTAGGTATGTCTTTTGTCTTTCATTCGTGTTTTTCTAGTGCAGTTGTAGATTGTGGCCTATGATTTTCAGCAATTGTATGTGTTTACTGTTATCTTTCGTCTTTAATGTTTTCATTCCAAAAGACAATTTAGTATGAAATGATATGAAATATTTATAACATTTTTTTGTACTTTCAGAATGACATCGTTTGTCTGAGTTGTGTAACGTCATCCAGAGAAAGTAATACAACAGACAGAGTATGTCTCGCTGCAGAAGGATTTGGAAGTCGAATGTGTTGTCTAGAAAATGTATCATGCAAGGTAGGACTTGATCCTTGTCAAGTTGGGCTGTAATATTACAGTCAGTAGATAAATAGGAACTTTGACACAAAATGTTGCAAGCCCTGAAAATGTTTTTCTACAACTATATAATATTTTGAAATATTAACCTACCCTGTTTCAAATTAGCCTGCCTCTGGGCAAGCGGGCTGACTTGTATCTCCAACTCGAAGACATATTTCAGTTAGCTACAAAATCCCAGCCTACAATTTCATGTAAGGCAACATTGTCATCTTTTGGTATCTGATATGGTAGGAAATACAATTTCTATAATACAAGTAGGAAAAAAACATGTCATAGCCATAATGGTCAAAAGTCTATGTGCCTCAGGCTCACATCATCGTTACTTTCAGTTTAAAAGAGCAAAATCATGGCAAAACACAACAAAAAGGGGTTTACTTATAACCCTTGGATTTGCTTTACTAGACACCCAAGTTAATGTTTTAAAAAAAAAAAAATTTTGCTAAATTTAGGTATATAAATTAGCTTTGGAACAACACAACTTTTTTCCAAGGTAGTGCTTGCATCATTAGCAGTATAACTCTTTCAGCCAATTCAGGAATGGGAGCTATAATGGAACACAGCAAGGTGTCCACTTGAATAGAAATATAATTAGTTTCTACAGCTAACTGTCTATGTGCCATTATTACATGTCTGCTTGCCAAGAACAAATTTGAAGTACAAATGTTGGAGCTATCAAGCTCCAAAGTGTATTTCGTGTATACATATTTCTATTTTTATACTCTTAGATTCATCATTAAGTTTGATAGGATGGTGTGCACCAAGGATACAGCGCTGCACAAAGATAAGATTATTGAACATATGGTTTCAAGTATTGAAGAATTGGAAAAATATTGTATCTGGATATGAGCCATTATTGTGAAGATCTAATATAAATTGTTGTTCTGAATACATCAATTAGTTTAAAGTACATGTATAAATGCAAAACATCTGTTAATATATCGAAAGCATATTAAAAGTTTATAATTTTTTAAGGAAGAAGAAATTATTTCTTTCAATGCATTGTTTTTATGCCCCCACGACGATATGTCGGGGGGCATATTGTTTTACCCCTGTCCGTCCGTTCGTCTTCTGGCCAAGGGGGGAACATGGTTTGTCCGCGCAACTCCTCCTACAGTTTTTATGCTAGAAAGTTTTTATTTTGCAGATCAAATGTACCTATATTGAAGATGTGCATGTGGTTAAGGATTTTGATTTTGGTTCATTTTTGTCAAAAAAATACATTGTTGAACTTAGTAATTTTAGGGGTGATTTTGTACAATAGTTTGTCTGTGCAACTCCTCCTACAGTTTTGATGCTAGGAAGGTTTTATGTTGCAGTTTCTTTGTATGTTTATTGAAGATGTGCATGTAGTATTTATTTTGATTTCAGTTAATTTTTTTCAAAAATATATATTGTTAAATTTATTAATTTTTTTGGTGATTTATTAATAGAGGGTACATAGTTTATCTGGGCAACTCCTATAGTAACATGTGTTTGATGGGGGGCATCATATGTGTCTTACAGACACAAATATTACTAAGAAATCCCAATTCGATTCAACCTTGCGGGGGGGGGGGGCATATCATCCTCTAGTTAATGAAGGAGTTGTGGTATAGGTGTCATAGGTAAAAGGATTTATTTTTAAATTTGTACTTCATGTATATTTGTGATTTTAATGGATACCTTTTAAGCAATAAGCAAAAATATCCTAAAAACTGCCCTGCTAATTACTCGGGGCTTAAATTTCTTATTACAAGCTGTCTTCATAAATTGCTTTAAAAGCTGTCTTGCAAAATTGCATAAAAAGTTATCCTGCTAAATTGCTTAGAAAGCTGCCCTGCTGCTAAATTGCTATGAAAGCTGTCCTACTAAATTGCTTAAAAAAGCCATCCTGCTAAATTGCCAAAAAAGTTATCCTGCTAAATTGCTGAAAAAGCTGTCCTGCCAAATTGTTTACAAGCTGTTCTTATAAATTGCTTAAAAACTGTCTTGCTAAATTGCTGAAAAAGCTGTCCTGCTAAATTGCACAAAAACTGATGACTACATTGGAAGGTGAACTGATGAAAAAAATTCTAGGCTAGGCTCTCAATAAAATGTGAACTAAAATATTGAGCAGCCTTTCATAAATCTACAACAAACCACTGCTATCCATGAAATATTATTTTAACATATAATTGTTTTCTTCTTCAGGACATTCCACCAGATCTTTCAGTATGTTCATTTGTTTTAGAACAAGCTCTTTCGGTCAGAGCTCTGCAGGAAATGGTCACATCTTCATCCCAGGATTCCACAGTGAGTATATAACAGTAACAAAGTAATTGCCTATTTGAAGTTTTATTATTTATTTTATTCCATTTATTTTAATTTACATTTCTGTGATGTAAATGAACATAGGATATATTTAAATGGCACATATTAATAAGATCTGTAGGTCTTGCAATGTGACATAGAGAATTACATATAATTTTGCAATTTGTAAACGTATCTTGCCACAACATAACATTGGAGGATCATGATATTCTTAATTTTACTGGATGACTTAAAAAAAATGATGTCCTGTATTTTCAAAGAAAATGATGTTTTGTTAAGGACTCACCACAAAGTGGTGACAGCCCTGTAGCAATCACTCTGTGTACCGGTATGTCCATCAATGTGTCGGGTGACCTTTGACCTTGAACTTTGTTCTGAAGGTCATATTATTGCTTTCTTATTGACAAAGTGGTGTCTAGGCTGTATATATTATGTCATGTTTTCTATAAAAAGACAAATTCATGGATTTTTAATAAAAGCACAATGTCAGGTATTTCTGTGAAAACATTCAAGTATATCTGAAAACATACTGTCGGAAATGGTGTCTGAAGAATGACATACTGCATGAGTTACAGTTATGCACCTTTTAAATAAATATCAAATAATTCCTTCAACAGTTTGTCAGTGCATTTCATCTGAATTTCATGAAGATTAATGAAATAAAGGGAGTCCTCTTTTTAGGAGATTTCGCCATGGGTTATTTAAAAAAAAGTTGGTGGGATTAAAAGGTATTTAAAAAAATATATGTCATCTTGTATCCACAACATCAGCATTCATTGTGGGGACAAAGGGGTATGAGAACTTGCTCATCTTTCTTTATTGCAAGATATAGAATTACGAACCAGTAACATTCTCTATACTTTGAGATCATAGATCTGTATATTATTTTAGTACATGTATTAAAGTCCTGCCTGTTTTGTTCTTTTGTTTGACTGTTATTGGTATTATTTGTAGTTAACATCTTTGAAGTTATCCTCCATATTTTATGTTGTAATAATTATACATTTAACCTTGCACTGCATGTTTAGTGAGTTTTAGTCTGCTTTTCCAACCTATAGTAAAAAAATGGACCAACATTGTTATTTAAGTTTCTGCATTCCTGACTTTAGAATGTTTGCCAAGCTGTTCTTCCCCTTCAGATGATATACGCTTGAGCAGAATTTCTTTGACACTTGAGCTGAATTTCTTTGACACTTGAGCAGAATTTTTTGACACTTGAGCAGAATTTCTTTGACATTGGTGCAGGATTTCCTTGAAACTAGTGCAAAATTTTCATGACATTAGTGTAGATTTCCATAACACTAGTGTAGAATTTCCATGACACTTGTGTGGAATTTTCACGACATAGTTACACTAAGTTCTCCTGATTGATATTATACCCCCACTCGTGAGTGGATGGTATATTGGAATACCCTTGTCCGTCCTTCCATCCATCCTTCTATCCTTCCGTCCATCTGTCCTTCTGTCTGTCCCTCTGTCCGGTCTTCCGTCCGTCTGTCCAAAGTTTGTCACATTTTTCTCAGCTACTGCTGGGCTGATTTATTTCAAATTTGGTATTTGACATTATAAATAGGGGGAATGTGTCGTCTGCCATTTTGGTCACCTTATGATATCAACTTCCTGTTTGGCGGGACTTAGCTATTTTTCCCTTTATTGAACAAAGTGAAAATTTTTTGTCACACTTTTCTCAGCTACTGCTGGGAAGATTTATTTCAAATTTGGTATTTGCCTTTATATATAGGGGGAATGTGTCATCTGCCATTTTGGTCACCTTATGATGTCGACTTTCTGTTTGGCGGGACTTAGGCATTTTTCCCTTTATTAAACATAGTGAAAATTGTTGTCACACTTTTCTCAGCTACTGCTGGGCCGATTAATTTCAAATTTGGTATTTGACTTTATATATAGGAGGAATGCGTCGTCTGTCATTTTTGTCATCTTATGATATCAACTTCCTGTTTGGTGGGACTTGGCCATTATTCCCTTTATCAAACATAGTGAATTTTTTTGTCACACTTTTCTCAGCTACTGCTGGGCCGATTTATTTCAATGAGTGGGGGTATACCTAGCATGACAATGCATGTAACCTCATGTTTATATGTCCAAATAAAAGTATGCTTACACATGTTGATACATCTCATTGTTTTGGGCTGCTGTTTTCTGTTATTGTATGTAGCAATTAGTATAGGCAAATTATTCAGTTTTTTATCTTGCATGCAAGGAAAAGTTTTGTAAGCAGGTCAGTAGGAATAGTGTTTGAAGACAAAGGGGAATTGTAAGGCTAATAGTAATAGTAGGAGATGCCATTATATTTAGCATTAGTATGGATACAGTTGAAATACTTATTGTGTATGTTCTGAACCCCCAGTCTTGAATGATCAGTTAGCAATTAAAACAGCATAAACCAGTCATCCTGACCACTTGATATTTTAAATTCTGTGGCATCTATATAAAAGCATCCTCATTCCACATGCAGATGGTGGCCTTGACCTCTTAGTCGTGCATGCACATTTAATTTTTGAAGTGAATAGTACAGCCAGGACCTGTAGCCTTTGGTATTTGTGTGCAATCAAGTTCTTCACACGTTTTATGACTTTGATTTCTTTATGATGGTTGATCAATGTGCATATAAAAGCAATTTAATAGATATCCTGTGTCCATAGTTTATCTTTCAAATAAAAAAAATGTTTTTGTTTTGAAAAATTTATTCATTTGTTCTTATATAAATACCGAGCATTAGAGCAAAGACAAAAAGCTGTTAAATAAAGAGATTTCATAAACTTCATCTTTGATGCAGTGTTAATTGTATCTCGTCATCTTTAAAGAGACATTCATCTTTTTCTAGTCATCTGAAATGAGAGATTCATCTTCTCTTGTCATCTTTAATGGGATATCCATTACCTGATGTCATATGTAATGGGATATTAATTACCTATTACCACATTTAATAAATGGGGTATCAATTATTTGTTGTCATGTTTAATGGGATGTCAGTTACCTGTGGTCATGTTTAATGGGATATCAGTTACCTGTGGTCATATTCTTGGGATATTGATTACTTGTGGTCATGTTTAATAAATGGAATATCAATTAACTGTTGTCATGTTTAATGGGATATCAGTTACCTGTTGTCATGTTTTATGGGTTATAAATTACATGATGTCATCTTTAATGGAATATCAATAACCTATTTTCATGTTAAATGGGGTTTCCATTTCATATTGTCATGTTTTATTGGATATCAGTTACCTGTTGTCATGTGTAATGGGATATCCATTACCTGTTGTCATGTTAAATGGGGTTTTGATTACTTGTTGTCATGTTTAATTGGATATCAGTTACATGTTGTCATGTTAAATTAAATGGGATATATGTTGCCTGTTGTCATGTTTAATTGGATATCAATTACCTGTTGTCATGTTTAATTGGATATCAATTACCTGTTGTCATGTTTAATTGGATATCAATTACCTATTGTCATGTTTAATTGGATATCAATTACCTGTTGTCATGTTTAATGGGATATTCATCCTCTCTTGTCATCTTAAATGGGATATTCATTGTCTATTGTAATATTTCATGGGATGTTCATTGGGAAATTATTTGTATTTTGGCTATTTGACCTAACATATTTATTTACAAAAATTCCTGGAAAATATTTAGGATGGCAGACCAGAAACTGTTTTATCAGTAAGTAAACAGCTTTTTAATATCGTCACTGAAAACTTATGGTTCAAACTAATATTGATCTAATAAGCACAGACTTAAGGTAAAATTTATTTAGTTTAGTACAGAAAGTGAAAAAGACAACAGGTGTCAGGTGGTTACAGTATATTGAATTATTGTAATCAACCTTGGATATTTAGCATTGGGCAAATCTTGGAAGGGGTTCGTTTAAATCAACCAGAAAAATGTGGACATTCATGATATTTATATACATCTTGATTTTATTTTTATAAATTTTGTTCAAGATTATACACAAAGTCAAAGAGATTGGGAGCATTCCAGATATAAATGTCAGATATATCATCCTGGCATTAAAAGTGAATGCTGCTGAATTAATGACGTCAAATTTTACTTTGTTTTACAACATCAAATTTGGGAAACAACATGTGAGAAAAATATATATCCAAAATGAATTTAGAAACTTGAGTCATTTGTTTGATCATTGTTGATGTTGCTAATTGAATGAAATATTAACAGAATGGCTTTCCAATAACGCTTTACGAAAAAGGAAAAGTCATTTTAAAAGAAATACAAAGTGAAAAATTGACTGTGACGAATAATTTTTGTATGGCTCAGTTTTTTTCTGTATTCATAAATTACAGTATTAATCTCCAGATAGTATCTCTCTGCAATTTAAACTGGTGGTCATGACATATCAAAAATGGCATATTGTTCTTATCAATTAGACTGTCCCACTCCATCAATTGGATATCAGTCAAACCAAATTTTACATGTACATGTAGTAAGAAGTATCGTTTCTCTGCCTCCTTCTGTACCATTCTCCTGGTTAATAAGAAGAATAAAGTAACTGTTTCTGTTATCAACAGCAAGTTGGTACATGCACAGGTTCGTTAATAATCGTTTCTTTTGATTGCACTAATGAGCAAAAAAGAATGTCTGCTGATTACGAAAGAAATAATAAATTGTGCTTGTTAGATCAAATAATTCCTGCACGGAAATGGAAGAACTTCAAATTTACTGTTATTATTTCTGGGAATTAATTAAAATTGTAAAATTTATCTATTTGTTTTTTGCTGCTTTTATAATGTAATATATAATCGCTTTGAATACTTTGGGAGAGCGCCATGGCAACCATACAGAAAATGTCAATTAACATCCAATCTGTAAAATCATCTAATGATGAGTAATATTTGTGTACATGTCTGCATAGCAAACTTTTTTTATGCATACACAAATGTTTATTATTAACAATATGTTGTTATGCCTTGTATCACGACAATAATTAAAGCTTCAAGTTCTCTTCAATGTCTGTAAATTGTGTTTGACTTATGCATTGTCATTGACTGTCGTTTATAGATGTGTTTAATCTACAAGTGTCACAGTTGTGTAATATCTTATAATTCACACTTTTGTAATTATGCGAACAAATATTACGTCAAGTAAATGCAGCTGTTAAAAATAGGTCTACATTTCAGCAGATATTTCTTTCCCAGGAAACTTTACCAAACAGTTATTGAGAGTAGTTTCATTATTTCAAAATGCGATACATAAGAAAATCACTCCTAAATATTGTAAGGTGTATTACATAAAGAAAACAAAACAATCAATATTTTGTGAAGTTGTAAAGAAAACAACTATAGTAGAATGGTTTGTATTATTTATGATGTATGTAACCAGAAATCAATGGTTTCTATCATATGCATCCTTTTTGCCTTTTCATAACTCTCTAGACAGTTTAGTATTGTTTAGTTAACAAGGGAATCACTTTCAACATGTCAATTTCCTTCCTTGTTATGATATTGATTTTAGTATGATTTATACATGGCTGGGTTATGATGTGTAGACATGATAGAATACCATTTCTTTCATATTTTTTCAATTTTGGTTAAATATGGTATATTACAGTGGATTAATAGTATTCATACCTCTCTAAATAAAGTTAAGGGGTATATAGGAATCACCTTGTCTGTCTGTGTGTTTGCCTGTTTGTCTGTCTGTCTGTCCATCTGTCTATCTTGACTGTCTATCAGTCTGTCCACACTTACCTTAAAAGTGCTATTCCTCTTGTACGACTTGAAGGATTTTTTTTATGAAACTTTACACAAAAGAAGGACACTATATGGACATGTGCATGAAGGAATATAATTATTGTCAGAAACCAGAAAGGGGAGATAATTTGACTGACTTTTCATTGATTCTATTTGCACAGATAAATTAACCTCATAAGTGCAACTCCTCTTAAACCACATGAAGGATATTTATGAAACTTCACACAAAGGAAGTACATTATATGCAGATGTGCATAAGCTTTTTGATTATTGTCATTTTTTAGTTTTTTTATGTATTTTGAGAATCTTCTTCAACATATATTCCAGATGTGACGAGGTATTGTGTGATGCACCTTGGTGTGTACTGTCTGTTTGGACAGTTACTCTTGAAAAAATGGTCATTTTAGATTTACGATTAGGTTGTGTGGTGAAATTAATTTTTTTGATATGAGTTATCATTGATTTTATTTTTCTGACCTGTAACCTAAATAAACCAAAAAGGGAAATAATGCCCCCTTCAAACGACCAAATAAGAGGAGACTTAAGGGGAAGATAAAATCTTGTAAAAATGTCAAAATTTTGATAGTTCATCGTGATTTTTAAAAGAATTTCTTACCAAAGACGGCAAGTATTCATAGAAAAAAGAAGGGAAACGGGGAATGTGTCAAAGAAGCTATTTATCTTTTAAGTTTTACCCATATTTTATATGTTTTCAACAATATCCTAGCTGTTACACCTACCTTAGAGAAATAAAGAAGTTTTGCAGAAGTCTTTTGCTGTTTAGTATAATAAAAATGTAATAAATAATAGTAAATGTTTATTAAATATATTGCCACATTACCATTTTAATCTATGATTTTTGCTTTTATAGGCTGCCCAGTCAGGTCACAGAACATTGCTATATGGCCATGCTGTTTTACTGAGACACCTCCATAGTAACATGGTAAGATTATAATTTATATAATGACAGTAAATGGAGATTATTGCCATATTTCATATTTATCAGCTTTTGAAGCCTTATATTCTTTCTAAATTTTTTTCCCCATAATTTTACCACTTGTAAAATGTTTATTTTCAGTATCTATCCTGTTTGTCAACCAGTTCATCCAATGACAAATTGGCATTTGACGTAGGCCTCAATGAAGAAGCACAAGGTAACATTGAAATATAGCCATAGCATCAGTTCTTAAAAATTTCATCATCAATTTGCCTAAAACTTGGGCAGTTAGAATTTACTGTCAAATTCAATATTTTTTATGTGTGTGAAAAAACTCCTAAAAGAATTATTATCTACACTGATAAAAAACATAATTTATCTTGTGTAAGCTTTTTGTAAAATTACACATAGCAGATTTACAACGATCACCAAGGTCATCACTCCTCTTTCAACAACTAGCTTGAACCAATGCTACAAGACCATGTCTTGCAAACTAATATTGTGTTTTACAGGAGAGGCCTGCTGGTGGACCATACATCCAGCCTCCAAGCAAAGGTCAGAAGGTGAAAAGGTCAGAGTGGGAGATGACCTTATTCTTGTTAGTGTGTCATCTGAGAGATACTTGGTTAGTACTTCAACATTCTTCAAACATTTTACCAAACTTTTACCTGTATTTAACAAAACACTATATACAGAACTGTATGAAAATTATATTTGAGGATGACATTTCAGCTTGTTTGAGAATTTCAAAGAAGTTTCAATGTTTAAAAATACAGAAATCACAATCAAAGAATGTTGGGTAGGCATTCTTTGTTTAGAAAAGTTAATTACAAATTACATGTACTGTCCTCCCTACAAGAAAACCTTTCAGGCAGTCTTTTTGAAATAACATTCAAGTAGTTTTCAATAAACAATAGTATAGAAAAGCTTATAACAATGGCAGTAGAAGACAAAAAGGAACAAAAAATTTGTAAATACAGAATTTGATTTCACAGAAATGGCAGAAATGAGAAAAACAGAAAACAAAAGAACAAAGACAAGAATAGACCCTTTCAAGATTAGTGGTCCTGAATTTTGCACATGGGCTCATATGCCTTTAAGTGGGTAAAATGTTACTTCATAATATATATGACGTCATGATTAATTGTCCGGCTACGTCATTTTTGTGGGAACTGTTTTTATTTTCCAATCAAAATCACAGGACCACAGTTATCGTGAAAAGGTCTATATCAAAATCAAAAACATAATATTAAGACTAATCTCTCAAACGACAACTGAGAGTGACATCAGGTGCTCCACAAGGGTTACTAGTAACATATTCCTACTCTGCATACATGTCACATGTCAATGAGTTACCAGGTTAAGCCAAACCCAGTTGTAATGCATGTAAAGTAAAAAAGGATTTAAGATATCAGGGCAAAATTATAATCATCAGAGACAATCTAACACTTATTACTTTCCATTATTTTCATTTAGTGAAAGAGATGACATACAAAAACAATTTTTAACATCACTGAACAAAATATGTAAAATACTCTGACAAGTAAATGGTGAATGAAAGGATATGGAGTAAATGCACATTAGACAAAGTCTCTACATATACATGGTAATAAACAAGCAAAGGAACAACGCTTTTATTGTTGTTCTTCATCTTGAAGTCACCATGAGGCCTTCAACAATGAGCTTTATTCATACCTCGCAGTAAGTTCAAGACGGCCCCTAGCACCGCTTTGAGCGGAATTCTTTGCTAATTGTCGAGCATCGCTACATTCATGTCTTCATTGGTCATCCTGAATTACACATTAATGCAACATAATGCAAAGAAGTACTGTGTAGAGGTAAAATTTTTGCTAAAATGTCCATTCACATTTGTAAGACCTACATGACTTCCACAAACTATTTTGTGATGACTGCCAATACATTTGTAATGGGACAAAAACAGGCTAAACAAATCCACATGAACCTCATTAGATCTTGATAATCTGTTTTAGAAACTAATGCATTGTGGGTAGAGTGTAGCCCAAAATGTTTTGATTGGCTAACAGCATAAATAATATGAAAGCATTGGTCGAAAATTAATTCTTGATAATCCAAAATTTGCAATATCTCCTTTGGCTTCTGTAATTACAAATTTAGCACCATTTTCATATGAATGATTCAACTTCCAATATTTTTGTAGCACATTGGAGGAGGCAGTATGGTTATAGCATCTTTCCAACAGACTTTGTGGACAGTCGTACCTATGTGTTCTGGTGGAATCAGAAATAAGTGCTTAGGTTACGTGTTTGGTGGAGATGTCATTCGTCTCTTCCATGGTCACATGGATGAGTGTTTGGCTATCCCTGAAGCAGGAAGCGAAAATGAATTCAGGTATGATCAGTGTTAGTTCCAAAGAGATATTTTAATGGATTCTTTTTTAAAAGATCGATAAAGCAGTTAAATGTTAATCATAATTGAAGGGAATATTTTTACTGTCCTGTTGTACATGTATAGAATTAAACACTGAAATAAATAATTATAATGAATATTAAAAATGTTAATCTGTTAATTAAATTAAATGAATGTAAAATGAGGGAATTTTACAAAATTTCTTAAAGAATTTGAAAATTATGCTGATATATATTTTTTTCAATTTTTAGTGCCGTGATGTATGAGACTGGTGCTGTATGTAGTCATGCCAGATCACTATGGAGAATAGAAATAATAAGAACAAAGTATGTATATATGATATATATTGTAAGTGATATTGTTTTGAAATAAGTTAATTTAATTTAATGAATGATAACAAAAAAAGTAGATACTGTAATAATGTACGTGGAATGGCAGGAGTAATGAGAATATTGAAATGATGTTCAAATGTACATATTTAAATTAGATATTTAGCAAGGTAAAAAAGATATGCAAGTGATAAATGTGTCCTTGTAGAAATGTATCCTGAGGACAAGTATTCCTAGGAAAATCAATCCAGTTGCACATGTATTTCTAGGAAATTTTGTCCTCTGACAAATGTTCCTAGAAAAATAAATATCCAGACAAATTTTTTGGAGCTTTATTCCATTAGGAAGAATTTTTTTCCTGATGAACTTATTTTACTTTTACACATAAACACAAGGAGTAAAATTTGATTTTAGAAATTCTGAATTTATCAATAATTGAATCATTTATTACAGATGGGCAGGTGGATTTATGGGATGGGGACAGCAGTGTAGGCTACGTCATGTTACATCTGGACGATATCTAGGCGTAACCAATGACAACCAGGTCATAACAATCCATCGTCAAAAAGCAGAAGAACAGGCAGTGGCATTCTTCCTATTTAGCTCTAAGGTTTGATTTGAAAAATTTATTTCTTCTAACTTCAGCTCACCAAAAAATTCTCTTATCACACGTGACATCACAGTACTGGATAGAACTAATCAGATCAGGGGATTTTAATATTACCCCCAATATTGTGAAGTGAAACATGAACGATGTTTACCAATATAATCTATAATTGCATTATCTTTGGTGTTACAATCACTATGACCTTTAAATTCGGACATGATATTAATATGAAGGTTTCAAATGTATGCTCTGATATTCATTAATATATTAACATTAGCAAACTTTGTTATCATCAAACACATCTGGATCACAACAAGGATTTTATACTTATTTTCAATGTCATTTCCGGTCTGAAGTTAAGTTAGCAGTGGTCAGAAAAAAAAAGTCTTTTGAAGTTTGCATGTATTAAATGCTTCCCCTCTCACTAGGACCTTTCTGGGGGAAAATATGTGCGTGTAATACACACCAAAAAACGGTACATTTGGAAAAAGTATGAATTACTTTGTTCTGGATTACAGTTCCAATATAGCTAGTCACAGCTCTCTTAATATACATTGGAACCTTCTATTCCAACACCTAAGTTTTCCAATATCTTGTCAAATCTGACATAATTTTCAGGTTCCAAAGACAGATTGTTGTCCCATACTTGTCGGATTAGACAGGTTCCACTGTAAATATTTACTGACAGTAACAGAATGTCTTCCAATAAAAAGTAGGCTTTAATACAACTGAATATTATATGTTATTCGGGAATCTTTACAGGGGATACGGGTTCATATTCCCTGTCTGTGTTTTAAATCCCCTGAGCCATCAGGCGAAGGGGATATAGGGCACAGACAGGGAATATGAACCTGTATCCCCTGAGAAGCCCGAATAACTATTATATTCTGCTAGAAGTGCTGTAATTTTCTTTAAAATCATTTAAAAATTGTGATTTTGGTACCACCGGGATGCAGTCTCATATCCCCTCTGAAGGTAACCAATCAAATTGCAGGATTTACCTGGATATTTCACTTCAGCAGAATATAACATTACATCAATAGTGATTTATTTTTAATCATTAAAGCAAAATGTAACAGTTGTTTATTTTGATGTACAGAAACTCCAAATATTGAAAATATTGTAACATTGTTACAGGATGTACAATAGTATGATGTGTCACGTAGGTATTTTATGTTTAACAGGATGATAAGAAACTAACAGAAGGCAGGGAAGATGAAGGGATGGGTAAATCTGATATTAAATATGGAGACTCCATGGTGTTTATACAACATTGTGAGACAGGCAGATGGCTTTCATATCAGACTTATGAAACAAAGAAACGTGGAGTTGGTAAATTGGAAGTCAAAAAGGTTAGACTATATTTTGCTTATAATTTGTTAACTGTGAAATTAAGATGAAAATTAAGTTTTATTCTTTGAAGTAATGATAAAAATTACCATGATTAAAAAATGTAATAGGCTTGTTCGCAAATCCAATCAGTGACGTCACAAAATTAATTTTTTGGTTGGCAAAATTGTATTTCAGGAATAAAGTTGCATTGTATAGCAATGGGGCAGAATTTTATTAATAACTTTTTACATACTAGTCAGATTTTGGATCTGTAAAATGCATAATAAACCTCGAGATTTTCATATTTTTTCTACGGATTTACTTTTTCTAAATTTCCTCAAAATAATTTGAAAAGTGTATTTCAAATATTTGGAAATTGTCAAAAATTTGAATACTTTACAAATATGTCAATTAGATAAAAAAAAAATCAAAAATAGAAATTTTTTATATCCTGTTAAACTGTAAAATTTCTTCAATTCAGATCAAAAGAAATTATCAAATTACCTTTAAAAGCAAAACCATACAAGTTACATGTAATTGAAAATGACATTTTTATGACCCTAATTAATGATTACGATTTCTTGCCAGCCAAAAGGCTCCACAGGTAAAAAAATCGAGGTTGTGACGTCACGGCAAATAAGCCTATACATTTTTATTGCTCATGAATGGTAATTGGGCACAAACTCTTATTATGCCCCCGCAAAGCGTGCAGAAAATAGTGTTCAGGATGTTCATCCTTTCGTCTGTCCGTCCGTCCTTGATGTTGTAAAATTTTGCATTTATCTCACATGATATGTTCTACAAAGCTCATTTTGGTTTAAGAATTAATAATTAATGAACCTGATTTCTTTGTTTTTAAATTTCTGAATTAATTCACTTGATTTAATGTAAAATCATGTTTATATACATGTACAATCTATATTCATATTTAGGCTGTGATGTTGGTAGAAGGACATATGGATGATGGATTTACATTTTCCCGTGCTCAAGAAGAAGAGTCCAGATCAGCCAGAGTTATTAGGAAATGCCAGTCAATATTTAATAGATTTAATAAGTATGTATGATAAACAATAAAACTAAATATTTAGTTAAAAAATACATATACAATGTAGTTGTATTTCAATTTCAACAGTTTAATCAGCAAAAAAAAATGCTTGGGAACAGAGCAAAACTTATATATTTGGATAAACGTTTTGTAGCTTGGTCTCTTCTTCATCTGGCAACCACTTCTTCAATAACTATCTGGTCTTAAGATAGAGGTCGCCTCTTTGTAGGGAGTGTTGCACTATCATGAGGGACAGTATCAAGGAGGGACCACTGTTTTACCAATTCTTCATTTCAGAACTTTGTAAGAAGGGTGGCCATTATTGGGAGGGGCCTTTTCAAGGAAGGGCCTATGTTGTACTGATTCTTCATTTCATAAACTGATGGCAAAATATTTTAATAGGCACATACATGTAATGTGGTTGGTTGGAAATTGATTATTTGTACACCAAAATGTGAAAGAATTGCTTCACCACATAATCCTTCAATATTTAAACAGTAAATTTGATACATATTGTGATAGTGTACCATGTAGTGGGTAATTTCATGCTATATTTTGGAAGGATATTGAAGTGCGAAATTAAGGTGCAAATGTCTTTATAAATGTTTTTCTTTTACACAAGTGTAAATTAATTACCACAGCTGCAAAATTACTAACTATATGGTATTTTATGATGCCTTTTGATTCACTATATTTGGGTATATTATTAATTCTCTGATCTGTTGTTCCATGCATTTGATTGATGGAAATTTAGAGAGTTAAATCACAAGCATGAGAGATTTTCTATTGAAGAGAAAATTTTTAGTTCCAGATAAAATACAATGTTAGAATACATGTAACTAGACACAAGCCACAGTCAATACAGGGATGATAGCAAATTAATGTTTGAAATGAAACATGTCTTTGATATTTCAGAGCTCTAGATTCTTTGAAGACAGAGGGTAGAAATAGTCCAGCTTGGGGTAGAATTAGTCTTTCTGAAGTCCTTAAGTGCCTTGAAGATCTTATTGAATACTTTGCTCAACCTGGAGAAGATGAAGGTAAATGTTTGTGTAAATGAAGTGAGAAATGATGAAGTTGAAAGTGTCAAAGATGTATCGAATTCAACACTACTTCATACTGTTTTCAAAGTTTATAGTAGGTTAATTTTATTATACCCCGGGCTTTAGCAGGTGGTATATAGTGATCATGGTGTCCGTTCATTCGTTCATCCATTCGTTCGTTATTTCATCTGCCATAGGTACATACTTTGTGGCGACAACTCCTCCTAGACCACTTGGTGAAATTTAATGAAACTTTCACAGAATGTTCACTACATATTGCCATTGTGCACCAGCTATTTAAAAATTTGATTTGACCTGATTTTTTTGGCGATTTTTTTTCCATCTCGAATCAAATGGGGGAGTGGGGGAGGGGGGGTTTATGTTTTGTGAGCTTTGCTCACAGTTTTTGATATGGTGAACAATTTGATTCTGTGAAATCTAATAAAAAGAAGGTTATCATAAATATAAGCCAATAGATTCTTTTAAATGGAACCATAATTTTGTGGGGAATTGAATGGGAACATGCGTTTTCCCCTGTGCAATCTAACACGAGTTATACAACAGTTTTAATGGGAAAATTTACATACCAGATTAATGCCTGCCAAAAAACTGTAGTTCCACAATTATCTAGACAAGGTCTATAGGGTCTGTAAGTCTGGTCATGTGACGCCGAGAATTCAAGATAAAATGGAAATTTGAAAATGTTTCCCGCAAAGACATGAGGTTTTTGGATTATGATGTTCAAGTTTTTGTTTTGTACGTCATATATTGTCGCGAAAAATGCAACTTCCGGGTACAAAAATTGTACCCCGAAGTTTCAAAATTGAACGAGACTTACAGACCCTATTGTGGTTAAGTGTTTTATAGTAAAACCATAATTTTATTCTGGTATTTCAGAACATGAAGAAAAACAAAACAAACTAAGAGCACTTAGAAACAGACAGGATTTGTTCCAAGAGGAGGTATGTATTATTTGTTCTTATTGTCGGCAATACAATATAATGTCCTCTCTGGAAAATGCTCTAAGTAGTATTTTTTTACTACCATATTTATAAGGTAGATTGTGCCTGAAAATCTTGTCTGTCTGCAACTTGTGCTTCACAATATGTGCAGTCAAAAGCCCTGTCTATCTGTCAATCTACTCTAAAATGTGACATGTTTTTAATGCATTGTTACAACACCCAGTGACAATAAAGCTTTCATGAAAGACTTTGTGCATAGTACCAGCTACTGATTGCTTTGCCTATAAAGCCTAACAACTGTCTGTCTTGAAAATTTTGAACTCAAGTTCTTTCAAGATTTTCCAAATAAATGTTAATAATTTCTCACATCAGGGTTTCTAGGTTACCAAAGTGATAGTCTGGATATGTTAGTACTAAGATTTTCTTAAATTGCCTGCATTACATGGGTTTCAATAAAACCTACTTTTAGCCTGGGTTTCTTTAATTCTAATGAGGCCAAAACTATATGCAATATCAGTTCAACAAAATTATATTTACTTTAGTTTACCTTTTGACTTAAGATGAGCAACAATAAATCACCTTTTATATAAAATTTCAGTTTTGCACTTTAATGTTAGTTAAATCATGCGAATAAGTTATATTCCATTTCAGGGAATGATTGCTCAATTTCAGTTTTGCACTTTAATGTTAGTTAAATCATGCAAATAAGTTATATTCCATTTCAGGGAATGATTGCTCTTATATTGGAAACTATAGATAAATTTATACAATACAAAAGCAGACGACATTTTGCTCATTATGCAGGAGAAGAAGCTGCCAGTAAATGGGATGACATATCAAGTTATTTATATTTATTATTAGGTAATTATCTACTTTAATAATTAAACTTACAATGCTGAATACAAATGTTTAAAATAAAATGACCAATTAATATTTGTGTTAAGAATATATACAAGTTTTATTTTATTGTGATTTTAATAGAAAAAAACTTAAAATGTTTTTTATATTAAATAGATTTTCAAATTTAGCTACTTGATGCACATTTAAGAATATCAAATAATAATTTGTACATTTAAGAAATGTGAATCACCAATCACAATTTTATCCAGGTTGCATTATTATATACATTTCTTTGACTTGCTTTTAGCTGCCATGATTCGTGGGAACCGTGCCAATTGTGCTCAATTTGCTCAGTCATATCGTCTGGATTGGCTCGTCAACAGACTTGAGAGTCAACAGTCGTCAACAGGTATGGGTTATATTGGAATTCATTACTAGTACAAAAATATATATCTCCCTCTATTCTATATGTATTATTTAAACTTCTTCATGTTCTCTTAAAAATCGTATCAAAAAGCATATAAAAATCTATCGATATTTTGAAAATTCATTTAACATTTTACATGTATGATCATATATATAAACATGTATGTTTATTTTTATGTGTAGATACATGATACATTATGTCCTTCAAAGTGAAGCCAATTAAAATGAACATTTATATTGTTATACCCCCGCTTCCCCTCGGGGATAGGGGTATACTGTTTTTTATATACTGGTAATTTGTTACAACAAGATTTTGTTGCCAGATTACCCAGGATTCAATTTATGACAGTTCTGCTGTACATTATTTGGAGTTCTGTATTTGTCACATTGTGTCTTATTGGTATTTGGGAAAAACAGACATGTTAAATATATATGAATAAATATATAATTTATTTTGTGATTTGCAGGTGTATTGGATGTGTTACATTGTGTCCTAATTGACAGTCCTGAAGCACTTAACATGATCAAAGAAAAACATATCGTGACAATCATTTCTCTTATTGACAAAGCAGGAAGGGATCCAAAGGTATGTAGAGTGGAACAATGGACAGTGGTTTGGAGGGGAAGGTGCAGAGGAGGGTTTAATTTGAAAATATTATAAATAAAAGTTATATGAGGAAGTCCTCCAAATGTTCTGGATAAGTATGCTTTTTTCTGTAAATGATACACCTTAATCATATTGAAATAAATATCCAATAACCAGTTAATATGGAAAAAAATATTGATGGATTTTTCAAATGAAATCAAAATTGGAATCATTTCTTTTAGTTTACAAACATGTTGAAAGTTGTACGTTCATAGGAAATACAGATTACACCACAAGATCCCATTCATTACCATATTTTATCCACTGGAGATAGTCAAATTTTGAAATTTTTATGTGAGGCTTGCCGAGCATTTTTAAAATTTTAAAATTGAACTATTGAGAGTGGATAGAATATGGTTATAATCAGGATAAAGTGGTGTAATCTTTTTCTCTAAAGATGAATGATACATACCGAGAATTGTATTCCGAATAGATTTGGCGGGAAATAGCACAGGGCTTTATTCAACATACGTTTAATATGAAAATTTATCTAATGGGTCAAAACCGGTTTAAGCTTAACATATCATTAGAGAATGTTTTAAATGATCTTTTATTGTCTTATTAGGATAAATTTACTAATACAATGTATATTGACTAGGTTTTAGATGTTTTGAAGTCTTTGTGTGTTGGTAGTGGAGTAGCTGTGAGAACAAATCAAAATCTTATCTGTGATAATTTACTTCCTGGTCGGGATTTACTTCTACAGACAAAACTTGTCGACCATGTTTCAAGGTAAGTCATTTTATTTTATAACATACAGAAATTAGTCAGAGTCCTCGTTGAGATTCGTTACTATAGAAAAAAACTTGTTTGCCATGTAGCAAAGTAGAGATTACTCTACTTCGTCTTGCATGTAAAGTCTGTATTTTTTGTCCATTTGCATATCTGCCTTCAGAAGCATTAGTCAAATTCAAGTTGACACACAATTACTCCATGGAGCACCCATCAATTGTGTATTTTGTATATCTCAGAAATTACTCACATTAGTCAAAATAATTGGTGTTTAAGGACCTGAAAGCACAACTTGATTTGAGCTTTTGTTTGCTTAGATTTTAATAATCAAGAAAATTATCCTATAAAATGATTTTACCATACTGCCAGGTGATCAGAAATTTTGGCAAAGGATGTATGCAGTAGATTTGAAAAAAGAAAAAGTAGTTGTGTAAATTTGCAATCACTTTTATGCCATGAAAGCTGAATAAAATGTAGAATTGATTAATATATCTTTTGTAACTGTAGAAATTTTACATTTTGATCTTTATTTTTTATAGTATGAAACCGAATATTTTCCTTGGAGTATTAGAAGGATCAGCCATGTACAAAAAGTGGTACTTTGAGCTTGTAGTTGTCCAGTTTGAATCGGCCACACATTTGCCACCTGTCCTGAGGGTAGGAGTGGCTAACACTAATGGTTTTGTACCGTATCCAGGAAGTGGAGAACAGTGGGGTGGTAACTGTATTGGAGATGATCTTTATTCCTATGCATTTGATGGTGTTAGTCTTTGGACAGGTAAAACTGTTAACATTTCTAATTTTTACCAGTAAAACTGGTAAAGACAGGCAAAGTTTTGAATTTTCTATGTATTGGGCCATAAACTTAATTAAACTTTTGTTTGGCGAAATAGTTAATGTTTCTGCTATTGATAGCTAAAAATTGGTAATATCTTTACTTTGGAATGTTAAATTATTAGCTTCATTTCTAGCATTGTACAGTAAATTTGTAAATTTTGTCACAATTTTTTTTCTTTTCTAATGTACACACATTTTATTAATTATCTGACTAATACATGGTTCAAAAATACAGTTATAAAGATCAAGTTATTTCATTTAATCAAGTGACAATTTAATTTACTTTATAGGAGGAAAATCAAAATTAGTTAGAAGTAGTGGTCATCATTTAGAACATGGAGATGTCATAGGATGTTGCCTTGACCTTAGTATACCACAAATATCCTTCACCTTGAATGGAATCAAGGTCAGGGGTATCTTCAAAGATTTCAACTTGGATGGACTTTTCTCTCCTGTAGTGTCAATGTCTGCAGGAGTCAGGTAAGACATTGTATAAGCTTACACATTTTTATGAATATGCAAAAATATATGAGACTTTATTATCAATGATTGATTAATTCTCAGGGTAACATATCATAATTGTTAGACTTGGATGTTGTCAGACTGACCAAGTTATTTACATTAATAACAAACAGAGCAGTTTTGAATATTATGCTTATAACAATTTTAGCAATAGTGAATAAACATTTATGATAAGTACAGTAATAACAAATTAACACTTTATTGAAAAAGCAGTAATAACAAATAAACACTGTATTACAAATGCAGTAATAGCAAATTTACACTTTATTATAAGCGCAGGAGTCGTGAATTAACTTTTGTAATAAAAGACAGCAGTAGTGAACTGTTTGCATTGTAATCACCATAAGATTGAATTTACACTTATAACCAGCCTCATTGAAGTGAAATAATTTATAATGGAAGAAGTAATAAGTAACTGATATTTATAGTACATAGGGAATAATACATGGCAAAATCCATATCACATGGCATATCATCCCGAGTTACCAATATCAACGGCCCGAGGGATGATATTGGTGAGAAATGATAAGGCATGTGATACTGATTTTGCCATGTATTATACAGTTTATCATATGTTTAAGCAGAGGACTACTTTTAATCCTAAAAACTGTCAAAAATTGAAATGGGTAAAAGAAAAGGCATGTATTTTGAAGAAGAAAATTTCAATATAGGCAGAAAGTACTTGGGGTGTTTGAAATATAATCTCAGATGTAAAGGGAAAAGCTTTGCTGGTTTTTATACGACTGCAAAAAATTTAAGGTCGTATAATGGTATGGTGCTGTTGTCGTCGTTGTCGTCATCGTTGTTGTCGTCGTTGTCGTCATCTGTAGACACTTTTGTTTTTGGGCAATTACTTAAGTTCCTGTTGACCAATCCTTATGAAATTTTACCACAGTGTTTCTTAGCACAAAAGGAAGGCTGGGGTGGGTTTTGGTCATTTTGGCCCCTCCCGTTTTCCAAAAAGGGGCCAAAAAGGGCAAAATTGGGCGTTTTCACATATTTGGCTCTAGAATATTTATTATTTGTTGGATTTTGATGGGGTTTCTTTTAGTGTGTTCCTAATTAGGTTTCCTTTCAGCAGTATGCCAACGGATTTTATGTGGCGTGTACGGTTCAGGAGATAAATGGGGCCCTAAAGGGGTGATTTTCAAAAATTTCATTTTTTATACGCCTGTCCGTCCGTCCGTTAACTTTTTGGTTTCTGGAGATTTTTTCTGTAACCGCTTGACATATTGATTTCATGTTTGGTATATGAATTTATCTAGGTAAAATACAGATCAAGTTTGAATTTGGTTCCGGTCGGTTGATTTTGTACAGAGTTATGGCCCTTGGACTTATTGAAATTTTGAAAAATATAGGTTTCTGGAGTTTTTTTTNTATTAGTTTGTGTCCAGTTAATTAATGTGTCAAGGTCCTTATTGTGTCCAGCAAATTACTGTGTCCACATTAATTTTAGTTTACACTTGTTCAAATTTCAGTGGTCGACATGCTGCGGTCGTATCATGCTGCGCTTGGCGTAGCCCTTTATTTCTGTAACTGCTTGACATATTGATTTGGTATTTGGTATATGAGTATATCTAGGTGAGATACAGTTCAAGTTCGAATTTGGTTTTGGTTGGTTGATTTTGTACATAGTTATGACCAGGGATCGGGAAATATTTGGAACCGATTTCGGTCATTTTTTTGGAGGTCATAACATGTAAATGAAATTTTTGACATCGTCATTACCAACCCCCCTTTTTCAATGATGCTTATTTTAAGCTATGTTTTCTACGCAACGTATGATTCTTGTCTCGTATTCTGATGCCCGAGGTTGTATTATCACTGCATTAGGCTAATAAATCATGTTATTATCAGCAGTGATGTCCAAATGTCACAATTGCAGTTGATATTCCCTTCGATGACAAAACGAAAGTAAACCGGAAATGACACATATGTTGTAATTTCGAACAAAATCAGAAACGGCTGTGAAATACAAACGCATTAAAATTGGAAAGGCTATTCGAGGCACTAACGGATTTCAGTGGGATTTACATTAATTTTTATTTACAGCAATGTTAGGGTTTTATTGATCTTCGCATAAGTTTTATGAACACGCATGCGCGATCGGAAAGTAAGTAGAAACGAAAGTACCGGTCGGTATCAAGTTGAAATATCACCCTCTATTTCAAACGCTTCCTTTGCCAACATTTACCTCCTGGGTATTAACCATCCCTTGTTATCATCATGACAAGGGTAATTAATTTGAAATTGGCAATCAACAAACGTGTTACCTGTCCTAAACACGTGTTGTTAATCCGATTAAAGGTGATGACATGTTTATTTAATAATTACCTGTTGACATATTACATCAAATTTAATTAGCAGTTTGGTGATTAAAGTCAAATTCTTTATGCATTGTCTTGTAGAATGTCGGATTTCTTACATACAATTTTTTTTAATGTCCGAAAAGTTGAAATTCATTTCGGTCAAAAATTGAAAATTTCGGACATGACCGACAAAAAAGTGGCATTTCTGGATCCCTGGTTATGACCTTTGGACTTTGTAAATTTTTGAAAAACATCAGTTTCTCCACCTTTTTATACGACCACAAAAATTTTTGCGTCCATATAATGGTATGGTGCTGTCGTCGTCGTTGTCGTCGTCTGTAGACACTTTTGTTTTTTAATAACTTAAGTTCCAGTTGATCAATCCTAATGAAATTTTAACATAATGTTCCTTGGCACAAAAGGAAGGCTTGACATAGTTTTGGTCATTGGGGTCCCACCCGTTTTTTAAAAAGGGTTAGATTGATGTTTTCACATATTTGACTGCAGAATCTTTATTATATATCGGATTTTGATGGGGTTTCTTTCAGTGTTCTCCTTAGGAAATTTCCAATCAGTAGTATGTCAACAGATTTCACATCGCATGTATCCTTCATGAGATAAATAGGTCCCAAAAGGGGGAAATCTCAAAAATCTATTTTTTTTCATTTTTTGTCCGATTTTGATGCAGTTTTTAGCTCACCTGGCTATGCCAGGGTGAGCTTTTGCCGTCACTAGGTGTCCTGCATCCGTCATCCATCGTCCGTCGTCCGTCCGTCTTGAACTTTTCATTCAAAGATCTTCTCCTCTGAAACTACTGGGCCAATTGGGACCAAACTTGGTCACAATAGTCCTTAGATGGTCCCTTCCAAAAAAGGTATCCAACAGGTCCGTACCTCATCCAAGATGGCCGCCAGCGGGGAACATAGTTTTAACATTGGACCCTATGGGAAAACACATTCAAAGATCTTCTTCTCAGAAACTGCCTGCCCAATTATAACCAAACTTAGTCACAATGGTCCTTAGATGGTCCCTTCCAAAAAAGGTATCTGGCAGTTCTGTACCTCATCCAAGATGGCCGCCAGCGGGGAACATAGTTTTAACATTGGACCCTATGG
>MJUU01054343.1:7204-24607 GCA_002080025.1 Modiolus philippinarum | reverse complement strand
TAGGATTCTGGTATAAAATCAAAATCCTTTGAATATTTGTCTCTAATGGTTTGATTGCCATTGATTGGCTGGTGTGATCAAATGAAGATGGCCACCAGTAAATAATCGCTGACTGCCAGAAAGGCATGTTAATTTTCTTGATGAGCAAAACATGGTTTTTGTACCTTTCTTGGTTTTGATATCATCATTATAATTAGACCCATAGTAAAAAATGAGTAATTATGCACGACATAGACAGGCAATTATTCATATCATACATGGACACTATTGGACAGTGTACATAAAATTTCAATAGATTAGATACTGATCATTGCCATCATAGACACTAATCCACCAGTCCCTTTGGGACTTTGATTTATACAACTTTTCACACTTGTGACATCATATCTTGTAATAGCACATGTTTATCAATGCTTTATTCGGCGTTTTACATTTCTGCAAATTGGCATAATCTTTCAGGGAATAAGATATCGATGTTTCCAGAAAAAAGTTCACCTCTCCGACAAAAAAATATATTACATTTCCAGAAAGAATTACCTTTCCGCAAAAGAAATATCTTACCTTTATCCACAATAAAGGGGTTCATTTTGAACCATTTTACACTTAAAAAAATGACTTTGGAGATCCCTACATGATCAAATACATTTTGAAAGTTTATTCCTTTTTAAATCTGCAACTTTTGGTCATTTGCTGTACTTTTTTACAATATTTAAGGGTAAAATGTACTTTTATACCCCACAAATGTTTATTGTTTTGATACTTTTTTTTGGGAACTTCATTCTGGCAGATTTAAAAGTTGAGCATCTTTGACCTGTATGTTCACTTACATATATGTATTATACTCGTATTAAATTTTAAAGTGAAGATATTCAAAATTTTTACTGGTATTTGTAGGTGAAGTCTTACTTACATGTAAGCTATTAGCAATAGTATGGGTCCATGCAGTACATTGCTGAAAAAAAATCTTTTTGTCAAATATTTCATTTTAAACATTATAAAATATATTGAAATAGTAATGACAGCTACCTTATGATCCAGGTAAATTTTCAGAAACGTAATGCATGTAAATTTTGGAAACGTAAACTTTCAATTTTCGGAAACGTAATAATTAACACTTGAAAAAATTCCAGAAAAGTATTGTGCCTGCCATATTAGAGTTTTGAAACTGTTTGAAGTTGAAAAAAGATTAATTATTTGTGGTATCATGTTTTTTGTAGCACTATCCAGATCTTTAGGACAAAAGAAATCCAAAAGTAGAACATACAGAACACAGCTAACATATGCTGCATCCTCAGGCAAATGGTAAGATCATGTAATGTTCTTTGAATAGTAGGTTTACATTTAAGCCACAGGGAGAATCAAGATGTTATGTTTTCTTCTCCAAAGTTTTTATGAAGAAATATATTTATTCAGTATTTCAATATAATTTTATTTGTCATTTTATACTCTATGCCAAATGTAACATAGTAAGACCTTATATTTGTCTTTATGTAATACCTTGTTATTGCTGAGTATTAAATACTGGTAAAATGCATGTACTAGGTCCGACCACGTTCCAATTAGCGCAAAGCCTGTTTGCAATAATCTATTTCTTAAGTATTGCCAAAAAATCAGAGGAAGAAGCTATCAAATTCTTTTAAAACTGGTACTAGGGCATTTTGAAGTAACTGCTTTATATGTGTGATTGTTTGCTCATTGTTAAAGGTCTAATGACTTCAGATTGTCCTGATATTATAATACATTTGGTAAGGTAAATCTAAAGTTGTTCAGCTTTCACCAAGACTTTCATTTTTTAAAGTTCAAAAAAGCACTCAAATGTATGAATAATTTGGTAACTTTGACTCCTTACAATGTTTTGCAAAATGTTTTTGTACATGTTTAAATTATCATAATGTATCTGTTTTGTATGAATACATAAACATTACATATCAATATCTTTACAGGTATTATGAATTTGAAGTACTAACACCAGGCTTTATGAAAGTAGGCTGGGCCAAGATTGACGCAAACCCAAGTGTCGAGATTGGAATGGATGGTTCTTCATATGCTTTTGATGGACTTTTAGTAAGATTATTTATGATTTATAAACTGCAATCAAGAGTTACTCTGTTTTTACATCAAACCACAAGTCCACAGGTTAATACATGTATACAGTGCCTACAATTGGATGAAAACTTGGCTATCACAGAGGATGATCTGATAGAGCAACCTTAATCTTTTTAGAGGTTGAAGTTGCTCTATCAGGTCATTAATGTTTCTTTAAATGAAACAGCTCAAGTGTATTTTGTGTTCAATAAAAAGGATAAAATTATATAGAAATGATGCAAAACTCCAAAAAGATGTCTAATTCAACTTACAAATAAACTGAAGATTTATTTTACTCAATGTAGGGCAGGAAGTGGAATGTCGGTGCTGAGCAGTATGGGAAAATGTGGCAGACTGGAGATATTATTGGATGTATGCTGGATCTGAATGACAGAACATGTAGTAAGTTTGTTACTGTCCATCGAAATTAACAAATTTCCCTACAGGGTCTGTAAGTCTCGTCATGTGACCCTCGAGATTTCACATTAAAAATGCAATTCGAAAAAGTTTCCAGCCAAAACATGACGTCAGAGGATTATTACATTCAAATTTTTGCTTGAAACGTCGTATATTTTTGTCAAAAATGTAACTTCCAGGTACAATTCATGTGCCAGGAAGTTTCAAAATTTAGCAAGACTTACAGACGCTATTGAAATATGGCAGTCAGTTGTAAATCAAATGGTATACTTTTGAATATAAATATTTTTGTCAGGGTGGTTAAGTAGTGTCAAACAATTTAACATTTATAAAACATTTAACTTCTTTTAAAAGCAGGAAACATATTAAAACTACCAGCAAACATAATATTCCCAAATTACAGTAGATGCCTGGTAATTGGATACAAGAAATGTCAGCCAAAAATATTCTATTTCCTTGAGTATTGGATTGTATGTATGGTCATCAAATACATACATATACAGTAGAACTTCGATGGCTCGAACACCATGGATGCCTCGAACCTTATTTGTGGTCCCTTGGTTCAAATTTAAACATAGTTCGACCTCGATATCTCGAACACCCCTTTGGCTCGAACTGTTTACATCGGTCCCTTGGGTGTTCGAGCCATCAAAGTTCCACTGTATTGCAAAGGGAAGTCACTAAAACTAACCTCACTAACAATATGGTGAAGAGTTTGGTATTTGGAAGTAATATTCCATTTGCCTATTATTCATTTCATGGATGTACTATTTTGTTGAGTCAATTGGAGTAAAAATTTCAAGACATGTTGAAACATAATGAGCAAAGAAATAATGCCATGAAAAAAGAGGAGTGAAACATTGACGATGGTTGACTCTACTATGAATTAACCCCCCTTTAAACATTTTGTTTTACTATGAGGTAGCAGACAAATACATATGAAATAATGTTTCTTTTACTTTTGACAGCGTTTTCTCTAAATGGAGAGTTGATGATGGACAATCTAGGACAGGAAATAGCATTCAGGCAAATAGACATAGCAGATGGATATGTTCCTGCCATGACACTCGGACTTCATCAGCAAGCAAAGCTTAACTTTGGACAGGTGTGTATTATAGTGTTGTCATGAACTGTCACAAAAATCTATCAAGGTTTCACCTTGAAGCATCTCGTAATCTTACATAACAAAATTAGAAAAAAGGTTTTCATAGACATCAGGGAAGGACAATATGTATATTCAAAATAAAAAATATTTATTTTAATCAATTCTGAGGATATTGTGAACATAAGGAGTGCAGTTTTGACTGCATATAGATGTATCAAGGAGTGCAAAATACTGCTACTTCAAATTTTCTTATATTGTTAGTCAGAGATATGGATATCAGCTAAGTATTTAGCACTCTTTTTCAGAGAAAATGTCTACATGAAATTTAAACATACAATGTATTTGTATTTTTAGGATGTAAATACTTTGAAGTACTTTACCTACTGTGGACTACAAGAAGGATATGAACCATTCTGTGTGTAAGTATTTGGACATAAATGGCATGAAAGACGGTGCTACCACTTTATGTTGCCCTGCTTTATGGTGCTCCCTCACTTATTGTCTCCAACATTTGCATGATAATATTTTATAAATTTGATGCAGGCAAAAAAGTACAAAGTTTTGTTTACAAAAATCGACAAACATACAGCGTCCTATTCATGCTTTAATACACATGAGTAACCATAGAAGATCCATCAGACAAACCTTTAACTAGTGAGTCTCAGTGGACATAGCATTATTGTAAATACATTATCATAGATTTGGAATTCTCTATGATGTAAATATAGGTGCAAAATTTACAGTTAAGGCCATGTAAAATTAATTATCTGGTTCTCAGATACCGCCGCATGGGCAAAAACCTGGCCGCTGGCTTGTATTTATTGCCCCAAAACAATAAATACAACGGTAACAAAATCCGCGTTCAAATTTTCCTGCTTTTTCACTTGAATAGGGTCTGTAAGTCTCGTCATGTGACTCACGGGAATCCACGATAAACCGGCAATTCGAAAACGTTTCCCGCCGAAACATGACGTCTGAGGATTATGACGTTCAAATTTTTTGTTTGAAACGTCATATATCTTTGTTTAAAATGTAACTTCCGGGTACAGGTTTTTGTCCCGGAAGTTTAAAATTGTACGAGACTTACAGGCCTTATTAATCAAAAACTAGTAAAATGTATTAGTTTACATAAAACATAATAAGATGTCAACCTGCATTAGATATGTACAGTATACAGATTCTTGAAAATGTTGTAAAAATTCTTTGCCTCAACTTTTATGGAATAAATCTTTGATGCATGTATATGGCAAAAATATTGAGATAATTATTTATTTGAAACTCTCTTGAATTTTCCTTTCTTTGAAGAAATCGCTACTTCCGGTTTATATTCCGAATGGTTTTGTCAACAACAAAACGAAAGTTGATTTCGCTGACAATTTTGACGGGTTTTCTTGCGTTAACCCATCGTTCATTGTGAATTTGGCGGATTAAACAACCGTAAAGGAAATTATGAAAAGGGAGTATGGCGAGTCTGCCTGAAATACCAGAAAACAGAGATCCTTTAATGCACGAGAATGTTTTGAACTCCAGTTTGAGAAGGGTCTATCGAGATCTTGTTCTGAACTCGGGGGAAAAAAAAGAATCTGTCATTGCATTCACTGGAAGGGGATCCCACTATCATTTTGCTCATTGGAAGAATTTATTTTTGTGACTTCCTTGATAGATTTACCTCTACCTAAATGGTCAGTGTATCTGACTGTAATCCTTCCACTTGTACTGCTGTCACCAACTTGTGACCAAGTAAATAATACAAATACACCTTATTTACCGGATCCCATTGGATCTAATCAAGGTTCATCAATTACTCCCCTGTCTATAAGGGAGTCTAACTCAATTTTCTCCAGGAATTTCTTTCAGGTGACATATCCTGGTGAGGTACAGTGTATATTGGATCTGTCTTTTCTTTACCTGTTTCATGTCTTTGATGATTGCAGTTTGATTTGATTCAAGTGTAACCCGAGAGCATGAATCTCTTCACAAAATTGACTAATGTCACCACCGGGGATCGAACCCGGGACCTCTAGCACTTCAGCCAGCCACCTAACCGAATGAGCTAAATAAATATTCCGTTAGCTCAGTCGATTTTTACTGGCTATATAACTACTACCTACTACAACGCAGGTAGGCTGTCCTGTCACACTAGATTCATGATGCATACTCTATTTATGGTATGATCAATATACATTTTTCTTTTCTGTGTGGTACTTATGTGATGTAGGGACTATACATATATTGTCCTTGTGTAATGTCTTTGCTATTTGTGTTTTTCATTGTCTTTGGAGTATTATTTTTTTACTTATGGTTTTGTTCTCTCTTACCTTTATATACTTTATCATATTTTAATATTTATTCATAAAACCTAAAAAGTTAACGATGGAGTATGGGTGAGCATACAAAATAAATACATAAATTAAATACCCTCCCTCCCTCACCATTTTTTTGAAAGTCATTATCTGAGAACCAGATAATTAATTTTACATGGCCTAAACTAGATAGCTCAAACACTCAAGGGACTGAAGAGAACAGTTCGAGTTAGCAGCGCGTTTGCGCTATCTAGGTGGAATGATGATCAAACCTGAGCAATGGGACTACAAAAAGGGTTTGAGACATTCATGGTGTTCAAGCTTTTGCAATTTGAGCGATCAAAGTTCAACTATATATATTAAGTTCAAAATCTGTTTCTTTTTGCTCATGCATATCCCATAGAAGAGGGTGGTAAAGGGTATTTACATATAAATGTACATGACTGTTTTTATTTTTCATACACTGTACATGACCCTTATTATTATTTCGCGTACATTTGTACAAAAACATTCTTCATAAAACATACAGGCCAATTTCGACTGAAGGACCATTTTCGTACATCGTACAAGGCCATTTTTTATTTTCGTACATTGTACACGGACCCCCCTTTAGGACCCCCTATAGTAACATCCTAGTCTGTATCAAAATACTTCTTCTCTTCATAAAATAAAACTTCCTTCTTTTAAACACACAAATATATGTGATGGATAAGATTTATATTTTGTGCATAAGAATTAAATTGACTAACATGATAAGAAATATCCATAATTAATATTGAACTTTTATCGACAGAAACATGACAAGACGTGTACCTATGTGGTATGGTAAAGATAAACCACTGTTTGAAGCCATTGATGAAAATCATCCAAGACTACAAATACAGAGAATACCTGGAGGGTAGGTACAAATGTCCATCTAACTAGGTCATTGTTTTTCACCTGTTTTGGGAGAAATCATATACAGTCGATTCCACTTAATTGCAAACCTGTTAATTGCAAAATCCTGTTAATTGCAATATAAGTTCAAAAACCAATCCATTTCCCATTTAATCAACGTTAAGAAGACCTGATAATTGCAAAGCACTTTATAGCAAATACAAGTTAATTGCAAAGAAAATTTTAGCACAAATGTGTAAAAGTTGCATTTATTTAGGAATGTTGGCAATAAAAATTAAAAACTTCTCATTATATAATAGTTCTATCCTTCATGCATACCTGATTTTATTTTACCTTTCTTTAAACTTATCTTTAAAAAGAATTTGCACTTTCATTTTTACAGAAGTCATGTGACGCCTTGCCTCAAAGTTTTATCGAAAACTTTTGGAACTTTAGAAAAAGTACATTTAGAATATCTGAGACTGAGTTTACCAATACAGTGCAAAGATGAATTCTTACAGAGGTTTGTAATGTTTCAGTAGCTCTATCATATATTTAATACTAGAAAACTGTACTGAATTTTAATCCATTTTATAGTCCTTAGTATTGCCATGAAACTTTTAAATATATTTACGTTTAAATGTACATGTACTTGTTTTTAGAGCTGAATACCTTTGATACTTGTGTAGCTCTAACATTTTTCATCAATTTGTTTTTTTTTTTGCAGCAAGCTAGTAAAATGTATTAGTTTACATAAAACATAATAAGATGTCAACCTGCATTAGATATGTACAGTATACAGATTCTTGAAAATGTTGTAAAAATTCTTTGCCTTAACTTTTATGGAATAAATCTTTGATGCATGTATATGGCAAAAATATTGAGATAATTATTTATTTGAATCATTATCAGGGATAGATCATCGGGATATCCATCAGCTTTTGAAAGAAAAATGAATTTAGAAAACATCCGTCGTCATGAAATGGACATTGAGGAGGAGCAACAGACACCTGATTCTTTACCAGAAAATTACAGTGAAGCCATGAGTGATGGTTCTATTGCTGGAAGTAAAATGACAACAGGTAATTTAATCTTTGATCATCTTTTATTATGAAGTTGGATTTTTAACTGCACATCATATACTGGGAAATTTTCGCGCCATCTTTATTTAGTGGTAAATCGACAGGATTTTAGTTCGCCTAGTTTTGAATTTGTGCTGCCAAATTGTTGACCATTGCCTTCAATAATAAACGGGTATATTCGTGCCGTTTTATTTTTGTGCTACCATTTCAAACTGAAAATCGCGAAAAATAAAACTGCCTTGAAAATTTCCCGGTTTACAGTAGTGTAAACAAGGGCCTGCACACTCCTGCAGTATTATATTATACCAAACTCAGGAATTTATTCACCAATTTTCATGCAATAACCCTATATTATATAGATGATGGTGGAAGTTTTCTATGTAAAAGAAATCTTGGTAATTTCTTTGTGACAACTTGAGATATGTTGATTTCACTTCTGAAAGTGACATAACACTAGACCGTCTTGTTGGGTCTTCCTTGGTGAACGAATTTTAAGCCACAAAAAACACAAAGAACTAAAATAACATACTGTAGCGAAAGGAAATAAATAGAGCAATTGCTATAGTAACAATTAAATTATATCAAAATTTCAGTCTCAAAATCAAAGCAACACTCGTCGGCTGGCTTGCATTCTTAAAATATTATTCAGTTGGATATATTTCTTTCTCTAATGATATGTCAAGTTTAAACTGGTTTTGACACGTTAGATAAATTTTCTTTATTCAACATATGTTGAATAAAGCCCCGTGCTATTTCCTGCCAAATCTTTTCGGAATACCATTCTCGGTGTTTATCATCTATCATTAGAGAAAAAGATTACACCACTTTATCCCGTTTATTACCATATTTTATCCACTCTCGATAGTTAAATTTAAAAATTTTAAAATGCTCTGCAAGCCTCGCAATTAAAATTTTAAAATTTAACTATCTCTAGTGGATAAAATATGGTAATGAACGGGATCTTGTGGTGTAATCTATATTTCTAGTTCTCAAATATCTTTGCCAGATAAACTTGGAAAAACAGGCAATTTGTGTCTCTTTGCATGTTTTGTTGAAATGATGTAGATTTTCACAGCTATTAGAAACCAAAAAATATAGTTCAGATTTATAGATTTACTAACAGAAGATAAAAAGATTTTAGGTATCTCTTCCAAGTTTATATATTTCTTTCAGGTAAGACATTTTGTTTCCAGTCTCTTACTTACAACTCCAGTTAGATTATCATCATGAAATTTGAATTATTGAAATGAAATTTGAACACAGTCTTATTTAGAACAGACAGAGGGCTGGAATAGTTTTTATCTATTTTTGTCCCCCCCAACCAATTTCTGAAAAGGGCCAGAAGGACATGATTTTTTTTCATATATTTCAACGTACTGGTAAATCTTTGATTAGATGTCAGATTTGAATGGGGTTTCTCTCTTTGAATGTCAAATTTGTTAGCAGATTTAATGTAGGATTTTAGCATTTACACATAAGGAAAATTAAACCCAGAATTAATTAATTTCTTAGTCTTTTATGAGGCATCAAGACCAGACCTAAGTATTAAAAAAAAGAAATTTTTGGCCATGCCAGGGTTATACATGTATGTATCATGTGCGATTTGATCAGTAATTTGTTATTTATAATTTGCAGCAAAAAGGGGGAGGGGGCAGGTATCATAAATATATTTAGACATTTTACTTTCATTAGACTATTAGATAGATTTTTTTAATTTGTTGTTGATCTATTAATACTTGTCTAATTAAGGACCTGCAGACCGTGGTCCAGAATTTTTTGTTGTGACTACACATTATGGTAAGAATATGCTGAGCATTGCCACATTTAAAGAAGAGCACAAATTTTTTGCAAATCACGTTTTTTGTGTCATGTTAAAGATAATTAACTGGCTAAAATGGTTGTGGGTCATGGCACATATAATTTGGACTGTCATTTTTGTGAATACTAATCTTTTTAATGCTTTGTGTGATAAAGTTGGGAAATGCCACACTAATTAACATGAGTTTACTGTTAGGTTCTACATATACTGTCAATCTTAAAACACACTACAGATAATATATCTTGAAAAGAAAAAAATGGGAATTCATTTATAAGAATGCATTTCAAATGATGACTTTGACTTACTTGACTTAAGCCTTTTGTGCCATGGAGGCACATAGGCCAGTAATAACACTTCTCCAACGGGGTCGGTTCTGGGCCATTCTAACCAGGTCATTCCATCTGTACCCCTCAACATCCATTTTGGCTTGTAAGTTTCTCCGCCAGGTGTTTCTTGGTTTTCCAACTTTCCTTTTTCCTTGGGGGTTCCATTGAAGTGCTTGCCTTGTGAATGAGTTGGGTGGTTTTCTAAGAGTGTGTCCAATCCACCTCCATTTCCGCTTTGTCAGTTCTTCTCCTATGGGCTGCTGTTTGGTCCTCTCCCATAGATCGGTATTTGTGATTTTTTTCTGGCCATCTGATCTTTAGAATTTGCCGTAAACATTTGTTGAAGAAAACTTGAAGTTTATTAAGTATATCTTTTGTTGTTTTCCATGTTTTGCAGCTGTACAGTAGGATGGTCTTGACATTTGAATTAAATACTGTGGAAGTACTTTTATTCGTGGACATCAATTTTCGTGGTTTTCATAAATATCGCTATTTGTGGGTACTTAAATTCGTGGATTCAAATTCTCTATGTTAAAATTCTAGGGGAAATTGCATTTCGTTGGGATCTTAATTTCGTGGTTTTAGCGAACCACGAAATCCACGAAAAATGGAACCCCACGAACAATTGTACTTTCACAGTAGTCTGATTATTTCAAATGATTGGTAGTAGACAATCCATACAATAATTTAAGATCTTGCATAACAAGTTACCTCAGTTTGTTATATGGAGTAGTGGAAATAATTGTTTTGACTGCAAATGCATTTTAAAAGAATGATGTGATATGGCAGATATGAGACAAAACTCTAACAACATATAAAAATGCAAAACACTTGAGTAAAATCTTCACTGTAAGCCTATGTTTGGCAGTTTTGGTCATCCAGTATTATGCATACGTGAAAAGTAGAGGAAGGTATTTTTGGTGTTCCTGTCATTGAATCTAGGTTATACTATTGGATAGATTTCTTACATTAAGCCCCATCATAACATACAATTTTTTTACTGATATTTTGGTTCCTGCTATTTATTTGTGTTGAATTAAGGTTTAAAATATAGCAGATTTTGAGCTGTGTAGATCAATAATAATGATGATATACCGGTATATAAAATCAACATTCAAAGAATCTTAAATGTGGAATGTTTGGAATGTACATATATGTTAATGTATAATTATTGTAAATAAAACACTAATGCCTTAAGATAAAAAATTATAATTTATGTAAATTAACTAAAATGGAGCTTTCTACTTTTTTCTAAAAATTTTATTCATACCTGAATATCCTAGAAACTATGGCAACATTTAATAATGTACAAGTGGTTATATTTGCAGGTTGAAACTTTCCTGATTTCCTCCAAATTTTTAAAAAATTTTATTTCATGGATTTGAATATTCAAGATATCTTTTTATTGACTGTTTTAATTCTTATAAAAATTATATTTTGAGATATTTAATTTTTCCGACATCAGAATACGGGTAAACACAAAAAAAAAAGAAATGAAAAAAAAATTAGGCACCTGAAAAAATAACCACTTGGTGTATAGCATCAAATATTTTATTCTGCAAATGCAGAGAGCCCCTAGTGGTTAGGGAGTAAATACAAATAAATGTGCCAATAATGCATACATACATGTATAAAGAAAGTAAGAAAGTTCCATTCAAGTACTGTGGATTCAAAAAAATACTTTGATCTTTTCCTGATAGATGTTATATGTTATTTATTTTTTTTACAGTATCTGATAAGCAAAGGTTTAATTTTTTTCAGTTTCTGATAAGCAAAGGTTTAATTTTTTTTCAGTTTCTGATGAGCATAGGTTTAATTTTTGCTAATATCACAAGCAAGAAAAAAATTCTAGAATAATTCTCGGCATACCTTGTATTTTCAAGAGTAATGCAGAAAAAATTTAGTCATCTAGTTCTTGGAATAGCAAAAATAAACCACTTTAGTTTTGATTGGAGAAGAATTCTAAAATCACCAACTTTACTGTATTTAATGATGATCAAGCTGTAACAGTTTAGCACCAATCCACACAAAAATAGGAGCAGTAACTCAAATTTAATCCACAATACCATTAATAAAATGCATGTAGTTTAGCATGAGTTTTTCTAAACAGAATCGGTAAGGAAAGTTACAGACAGTAGCAGCCCTTCGAGCAGTGGTGACGGTAGAAAGAGCCAAACTGATACACCAAGTAGACAACCTAATGGTGACCTTCAGTCGCCAACGACTAGTCGTAAGTCTACTCAAATAGTTCAGTACAATACACTCGGCACTACTTCAAATTTCATTTTTATTTCCACCAAAATAACACTTTTTACCTGCTTGATATGTTCTGAATTTTATGTCTGCTAAATTTGGATTTTTATCTGCACTGAAGAGACAAGTTGTCGAAATGCCTATAACAGAAACTGGGTCAACAACATGCCTAGAGCAAAATTTGGATCATATGCAGTTTCAGTATTTTGATGCTTTAAAAATTAAGTAAGCCATTCATCGGTGCAGTTGAATTTTATGACATTTGTTCTAAGTATAGAGTTGTATGCCGGTTTTATTTGTTCAGGTGTATTTCGTAAACAAAATTTGTAAGGCATATTTGAAATTGAGAATTTTATGTAATGTGTGAGCCACAAGAACTACCCTCCTAAATCACGATATGGACATTCCAGAAACCACCTTCGGCTTGTATGTCTGTTTATTTCCTTGGCATTATTAATCTTCATACATTAATTAATGAATGTGTACTAACATAAACGTTTAAAACTAATGTACTAATCTTCCTTGATTTAAAGTAGTTTCTTAAAAGAAATTCAATTGATCGTATTCTGCCATCTTTAATTCACAATAAGGCAATATCTTTAATACCTAGTTATTTAACAGTTAAAAATGTAACCCATCCCTGTACTCACATGAAGGAAAAGCAATCCATGCTTTAGTAGTTCCTTAACTTGCAAAAGCATGGTAATAGTCCTGATAAATTTATCATTTAACAGTAAGTATGGTAAATGCATGGTACAGGGATGTGATTCTCCTGTGGATTCATGGATTTCTGTGGGTCCAATCCTGCCTGTTTCTTTTTATCAAGGATGATTTTTATTCCGTGTTTTAGAGGATTTCTACAGTTGATAGTCCAGATTTGTACATTATGATTCTTTTATTTTCTTCTTGTTGATTGCTTCTGCTAAGCTTGTGTGGTCAGCAAAATCATAAGTCTTATATGTAGATACTATACTCACGCTTAAGATAATATCTGGTACTGGTAATCTCCCCTGGTCCATGAATTATGAATCACATCCCTGATGGTAATATTCTCCACCTTCCAGTAAAAGAAAACCCTATAAAGGACCTACCCCTTAATATAGACCTTTGGTTAGCATTATCTTGACCTACCCCTTTAATATATCATGCTATATCCAATCAGCCTTTTAATTTTAAATAAATAAGATGCAATGTTTTCTATGTCAAGCATTTTAAGACTTAAATAGTTTTCGGTGTTATTTCAATATACAACCAAGTTTTGCTAGCCAAATTTTTTAATGTAGAAATCAGCCATTAAATTTGTATACACATATATGAGAAATAATGTATAAATGGAATGGATGTTTTCATTAATTTTTTACATGTGGAAAAACACATTTAAAAATGAATTTAACCTCTTGCCAAAGAGTTGTATAGTTTTGATATTCATGAAATAGTTGACATTATATAAGAATTGTGTTTATAACAAACAGATGATGATGAAGAAGATGACTATGGTCCCGACGAGATGATGAATGGAACCCATGATAAAGGTATAGTATTAAATTAGACTTTTATTCTTCCTCCAGCAAAACAGGAGTCTATAAAAATATATCTGGTATATTTTGATAGATTTAGACATAGATGGTCATGTTACTTGAAAATAGATAATAGTGTTGCACACAGCTCTTTATAATATGAATGATAATGAGTTGGCAAGGTGAGCTGCAAAGGTAGAATATATGATTCTGAATGCCAACAGAGACGAAAACCATCTTTTTTAAAACCTGTTTAGTTTCCATGCCAAAAGTTTCAATCATTAACTTGAAAGATAATTAATTATTCTATTATTTAAAAAAATTTCAAATGACAGATTGCAGTTTAGGGCAGATTTAAGGGAGTACAGGTGTCAGAAATTTTGTAATTAGAATTAAAATTCTACTTTTTGTTTTGAAGAACTTTGCTAATAGAACAACATGAGCAAAAAATTTTGAAAATCCATGTAAGAATTTTTGAGATATAAGACATTAAAATTTTGGCGGGAAACAGTTCTCTCTAGAGTTTTCCTTCATTTTCCATAGCTGTTTATATGCCTTAAAATATATAGCAATATAATTGGAAGTTGATAAAATTTTGCATGTTGTCTATTTTATGCATGTTAAAGTAACTTATGACCAAGAAAATATAATCCATGTGCAAAAAAATTAACCCTGTTTGAGTGGATAAAACCCGAGGATATCAAATGCGTCTGAAATCTGACGCTCATACTCCCTTAATGAACACGTTCAAAAATTCTCCCAGTATTGTACCCCACTCGATAGAGATAGTTAATTCTGCATTCTCTATGTTCAGACAAAAAGAGAAGATTAAAAAATTACATCATGCTTTTATAGAGCCTGCAATTGAAATTTTAAAAGTCAAAAGTAGAAAGGTTTTATGGAATTTTTTTAAGTCACATATACACCATTTTGCCCAATACATCAAACCCCATCTGATTTGATATAAACCTGACAGAACTCATTTAAATAATACAAAAAATGATACATCTGTACCAATGCTTTTAATAGACAGTTGTCATTGTATCATTTTCTTTTTCAAATTGAGTTCTGTAGGATTTATATTGTATCAGATGTGTTTGATATTTAGATAATACAGTGGAATAAAGTAATAAAAAATTAGATATTTGTATGTCCAGAAATGCATAGTACAGTGGCCCCTCCATTATAAGACATTCCCCATAAAGGTCATCCTCCCTATAGAGGCCAAAATACAATGCAATGGCTTTGTGCTTTTCAAATTTACTGCCCCTCAAACCAAATGCCACCTCCAATTAAAGGCCAGAAAGTTGTTACAGTAAGGATTTCCTGATAATTGTGGGACTACTGTATAGAATATACATAATTGAAATGTCAAGGTATATTTGGTCTGCCTAACAAAAGATCCTATCTTTTTCAGCCATGGAAAGGGGATACACAGAAGATTCTATTCCTGCAGATGAAAGAAGGAAAAAATTCCTTCGTCCTCATGGTCAGGGAAGTTCTCTGGATGAAAGCTCACAAGATGAGAGAGCCATGAGTGGTCTTAAAAATGCTGCAAGTGAATCACAATTGTCTGTACCTGCTGACAGACAGTCATCCCGTCTTTCTTTGCTGGGTGACAAACTTATGGATACAGCAAAAGCTATTGGAGAAAAGGGTACCAAACGCAGCAAGAATACATTCACAAGTATATTTAAGAAAAAAGGAAGAGACTTATCACCTGTTGAGTCGAAAAGAACTAGAAGTGTGGAGTATGGTAGTCTTGACAGAAAGCAAGGGTCGTCTTTCAGACGACAGAAACATCATCATCATGAATCAAGCAAAGTTCACACACTACCAGCATCATCTACAATGGATTCAGTTGAAAGTGACAATATTCCCCAATCACAAGGGCCTGTTATAAACATTGAAGCACCCAGAGGTATGATACCATATGAGTTTCAGGATGCCATGGGCAGACGACAGAATCTTAGCCGGGACTTTGGTGGAAGTGAAGGGTCAGAGCATTCAGACAGTGATTTTGCCGAGTTATCAGCCATGGCAGACTTAATTGATGAGTATCAGTATTCGATCAGAATATTCCCAGGTCAAGATCCAGCACATGTTTTTGTTGGATGGGTTACACCAGGCTTTCATTTTAATGAGAAATCATTTGAGATGAAGAAAGTGAGACATGTGATTGTATCAGTACTGGACAATGACTACAACTTAAAACAAAGGTTAGTACATTGATAACAATACAATAAAATCTCTAAGAAATCTACAAGAATTCATTAAATTTGAAAGATATCATTGTTTTAATTTATAAAATTTATTTATTTATGAAATAATGACAAAATATGGCGAAGTCAATACCATTTCTGATATACTAGGATGGGCCATTTTTTAACTTTAGCAAATAAATGTATCCATGCTGAAAGGTTGTTAAATCTGGATGATAATGTTGAAAATACATCAGGAGAGGACTTGCACTAAGTTGGTATAACTTGTGTCCAATCCTTTTGTTTATTTGCAATAAAATATTTTTAAACTAAAAAAATACATCAGTATACTGGAAAGACATGATTAATTTGGGATAGATAGGATATCAGGATGAGACCTCATCTCCAACGCCCTCCCCAAAAATAGACGGTAGTGTGTGTGAAAATATAGCTATTTTCTTTGCCTATGCTATAATGTTCCTGTTTTATTTTATGTAAAGCATGTCTCTTTGTAGCTTGAGCAGAAAGAACTGTTACATGGTGTCAGCAGGTGATTTACTACAGCGATATGGAAGTTCCTTACAGGAAGTGACATCAAAGAGGGAAACTCCTGGACTAGTGATTGGTTGTTGTATTGACATTTCTACAGGCATGCTCAGTTTTAGTGTAAATGGGAAAGAAGTGGCAAATAAATTCCAAGTTGAACCCAGTACAAAATTGTTCCCAGCAGTTATATGTGAACCAACAATCAAAGAAATGTTCCAATTTGAACTTGGATTCACAAGGGTAATATTTTTTGTAATAATGATACTTGTAAAATGAGATTGTTTCCAGAATTGTATTTTTTTTTAAAGAAATTTTGAAAAAGTGTTATGGTCAAGTTATTTTCATCGCAAAAAAAAAAGAATTTAAAAAAAATCTTGGATTTCAAGTCACACTTTCTACTTTTAAGAAAATAAAATCATCTGTGAAAATGAAACAATAACCAGGTTTATCGCTATAAATGTTATACGATAAATACCAAGATAGATATTGTTCATTTTAAGAATGTGAATCTTTGCTGAACCTAGAGTAAAGCAAAAACTTGAACAAACAAAAACATCTTATCCTAAGACTAATAAAAGTTGAAAAAAAAGTTTTGCCCCAAAAAAAAGATTAATATTAGACACGTCCCAGTATGCTATTTTTATGCTGTTTGTATCTTTGTGTATTGGATTTCAGTAAATATTAATTTTCGTATATTTTATATCACAGTATGCACTGCCATTGTCAGCTGCCATGTTTAGGGGCCCAAAACAAGCTGCTCCTTCTTGTCCACCACGGATGGACATCCAGACCTTATCTGATGGATGTTGGGCTAGAGTTCCTGACCAGATACTAGGCATTCATGCATTGAAATTGTCTGCAATTCGTGGCTGG